>OMNV01001594.1:7303-63762 GCA_900303265.1 Brotula barbata
ACAGTCATTAAAGGAATGCTTTGTTAAAAGTGGATGGAAGGGAGGGGGGAAAAAAGAGATGGAGGGAATGAAGAAGAGGAGGGAATATAAGAGGTGTGCGGGGGAACTCAATAACAGTTGATTCGATATGAAAAGCCTCTTGTTGCCACCCAGGAGAAGCCCGGGTAGGAAGGATGTGAGGGAACTCAGCCGAGAGACTCCTACAACCAGGAACAAGACATGCCTTGTTCCGGGTTTAAGGAGCAAACAGATTAAGATGAATTGATGCAAGCTTAGTGACTTTGGAGAATGGGAGAAAAAAAACGCCCACAGATCAATAAGGCTTAGGAAGCAAGCAACCAAAGACAGAATCTCCACTCACATTCAGGGGGATAACACTCAATGAAGGAAAGGGTCTCAGATCTCGTATATCCCTACTTTGTGAGGTTTGGATTTAAAAAAAAAAGGTTTAGGTGTCTAATACCAGAATTTACAAATCTGAAGCAGGAAACATACGGTTTCAAACAATGAAGACTCCAGAAGAAATGAAAATCTGAATTATCGGAGCAGATAAAACAAAAAAGGAAATGTATAGCAAGTCATAAATATTTTCTTAAGAATTTACATTTCTGTAAAACTGCCTCCACTGGTTGTATGCACTAAACAGACAAGGGGGTTTAAAATAAAGCATATGCAGATCACACCAAAAGTCCTATTGCTTGCAGCGACAACATACTTCCAGTGTCCCACAGTGCACTGTGACAGATCTGTGCTTAAGCCGGCCTGGCGGGGCCTGTGCCCTGATGTTTGCAGAGATCAGAGAGAATCATCTGGGTGAACATGGTAATTATACGGCAAAGCCCTGCTATCTCAGGCTGGATCTGATACTGTTTTTCTCCTCTCTACTCTGAAATCTCTAGCCTACAGTCAGAAGGAGCAACAGCCGTCTTCCAGCATAAATCCCCCCAGACGTGTTCCACCAATGTCAACTTAATGAAAATGAACATGCTGCGAAAGTGTGCATGTGATTGCACCAGCAAGTAACACACGGGCAACAGAGCTGGATCTTACCTCCCATATGCCAGCATCCAATGTGTTAACACCAACATAGGGCTGGGCAACATCCTGAATTTGAAGGTCTACCGGTATTGATTCACGTGGAGGAGTGCATTTTTGCAATACCCTAGTCAAGTGGTATTTTGTGATTATACAATTTAGAGGTATGGAGATGGTTTTGATTTTAAATAAATGGACCCTAGGAAAAATATATACTTTGCAAGATTAGAAAACGAGAATTCACTAGTCATGTGAGTGTGGCGTTATGAAATTTTGGCCATATCGTCCAGACCCTACACTGACATACAGGAACGAATGCAATAATTATGTAATGATGTAATTAATTTGGGTTGTATGACCACACACAAAGGTAATGTATGATAATGTCTTGTGTTCTTTCCATGTGATCTGCAGTAAAGTTATGCAGCGACCTGTCCTCCCTCTGACCCGTTTTCTCAGACTATTACAAAAATATCTGAACGCATTCATTGCAGGATCTGGTGACGTCTACATCTGTTGACACTGACCCCACAGCCATTCCTGGGTCCTAGTCAGGGAATTTGGACCATCCTACTGTGAAGATTGGGTTAGATTAATAAAGGAAGAGGTAAGCTGAACCCCAGCCAGAGAGACCCTTGTCTGGAGCAATTACATAGGGGCAGAAATATAACATCTATGTGCTTTACATAAGGGGGTTGCACTCTGAGAACTTTATCATCTGTGGAAAGCAGAAAAGAGCATAAAGGAAAAAACAGTTGAACTTTGACATGATTGACTTTAGTGTTTTGCTTCTTGTGGTAGAAAAATGGAGACCTGAATCAATTTCAATGAGGGAATATAATCTTAACTATTGATGGATGACCTATAAAACAAAGGAAAACAAAAGAAAACAAAAAAAATCTCATCTAAAATTACAAGTCCTTTTGTTTCAGATGTGCAGTGGGGGGCAAAGTGATGTTATGCCCTTATAACCATTGTCGCCCAATATGTTTGTTTATGTTTTTCTGTATTTATTGTATTGTGTATTGTTTCTGTGACCGCAGGTGTGCCCTTTAACCTTCAAGTCATTAGCCTTTGCAGACTCTGGTCTCTAAACTGCAGCAAGCAAGCTGGTGCAAAACACGTGGAGCGAGAGGGAGAGGGAGAGAGAGAGTGAGAAAGAGAAGGAGAGAGAGAGAGTGGGAAGAGGAAGAAGGCTCCAGGGCCAATTATGGCACAGAGAAAACAAAGGGCTATATTTCAATGATTCCTCCAGCTGTGCTGTTTATGAGCTGTGTGCTTAGTCTCTCTGTGACCTTCACCTCCACACTTGGCCTCTCTGAGGGAGAACAAGCTAAAATGGCCTGATGCTCAATCTTTCATTTCCCTGTTTTTCCACTATTTCCGCTTTTTTTCAATAGGTTGGGGAAAACATTGTTTATTTGATTCCAGGTTCTGACCGTGTCTGTTAGTTCGCTGTTTTTCATTTCCAAGCACTTTTAGTGCCACCTCAGCATCTATTGCACCATGTATGAAATAGCCTTAGATGTAAAAGAAAGAAAAAATATGGACTAATCTAAAGCTTAATGGCAAGGTGTGTGTCATATGTAACCTTTATAACTTTGCTTGTCAGTCCCCCACACCCACATACACATGCACACTGACCCCCCCATTATGGACCTCATAAGCAGGTTCTGGGTATCAGTCACTGTGGCCCTTTGACAGGTCTAACCTTCCCATGTGGCAGGATACACCATCTTCCCTGCCGCCTTATTGACCAAAGCAATAAGCCATTCTATATGGTGTATTAAAGTCATTTTCCACATGCTACCTCAGCACGATCCATTGTTCATGCAAGCTCCTGCTGACCATGAAGAGAAGTGGAAGGAGGAGAAAAAAAATTCTTTCCTATGCGCCCAGACCAAATTGCAACACTTTGCACCGTTTACATGATTTAAGGAATAAATCCTCCCCCTGAATTGTTTTTTTTTCCCCTTCCCAGCTAAAAAGGTGTAGTCATTATCACGGTCACTTGTGAGGCAATTTTAGACTGTCAAATGGAGACAGAGGTCAAAGAAATGGCTCTACACTTAGAGGCATATGTCGTGACAACCCACAGAGCATGTTCCATTTATGTTCTCAATCCTGCCTCCCATTTCATTCCCCTTAAATTTGCAAGCAAAAAAACGGGAAAAGGAGGGGCTCCTTTGTTGGCAAGCAGTGGCTGTGTAATATGTTGGGGCCATCTGCGTAGTCCGGTGGCTGCTCTCCCCTGCTCCCTGTGTCAGAGGTGGTGTTGGAACCGCTGTGTACCTCACCCTGGCCTCTGCTGAAATCAGCTCCAGTCTGGGACCATGTGACAAATGATTCCAATCTAGGCTGAGCGCCCTTGACTTGACCCTGACCGCTGTAGACAATAAGGGCAAGCTCAGTCACTGGAAAAGATGTTCTGCGCTAATAAACCCGAGTGCGGACCAGGGGTAGCAGCGGGTGGAGGAACGGCCAGGGGGGAGGGCGGACACGGCGAGAGGGAGGGGGAGAGTTCAGGTTCTGACCTCTCAGGTGCAGGTTGATAATGAGTCTCCCTGTTTGCTCTGTGAAAATGACCTCAGAGAGATGAAAGGAGGCAGAGCACAACAAAGAGCCCCATTCTCTGCTCCTCTGAAATGGGATCATTCTTGAGGATTGGCTTATGAATGCACTTTCTATTTCATCGCTTTTAAAGGGCACTTAAGCCAAAATACAAACATGTAAAAGTAGCCAGGCGAAATGCTGCCACACAGCCACTGAAACCAACCAGACCTGCCTCAAGACCCCACACATGCAAACAAAACAGCCCAAACGCACACATAAAAGCAGACGCACAACATGCACATGCAAACACAACACGCAGACAATATCCTAAATCCTGCTTGTGCCTCCCCTCGTCTCCTTAATAAACCCTATAAAATGAGTGTGCGCTTGCCAAGCGTGGTGCCGTAAACACGCCACTCCAGAATGGTTCTGGGCATCCCGCTAGTTATGCTAATGAAACCCCCTCCTCTTCTGTTTTTCACTCTCTCTTATCCTGCTGGCACAGCCTTCAGTTTTCCATGCTACACCATTCCATTGTCATCCGCTGCCCCTGTTCTGCTGGCATCAGACTAGATAATACACAGCAAAACGAAGATCCACCCTTGTAAAAGAAAAAAAAGAACACATGGCAAGAGAATAATATGATTATTATTTCTTTGAACTCAAAACCAGGCCATTGTTCTTCATTTTCGTGCCCTAATTTGTAGCAAAATATGCTACAAAATATGATTAGTATGTGCATGCATGGATGGCTAATTATAATTACAGAAACAAATGATGGGTAAGAGACAAGAAGAGCTTGTGGCACATTGCGTAAAATAACTTTTCTTTCCGAGCGTCGAGTTTCGAGGAGTGAAAGTCGTTCACAGCTAGGAAGTGGAGGCACAACTTCTGGTTGCGTTGGCACAGTACGGAGTATCAGCAGGTTCTTTGTCACACAGACTTTGAGGAAGTTAGCGTTGAGAGGGGAAAGTGCTGGGCATGACAGGAAGCAGGGAAGTCTGCTGAACTCTGCTGAGTGTCAATGTGAAAGCCTGGATTAAACTCGCTCCATCCTCTGGCTCCAACATACAAACTCCACTTGTCACAGCAACCCTTGCGCGAATGCAAGTGTGAGACTCTACATTTGTGTGTTCACCTGGGTGTGTGTGTGTCTGTGTATAAATTCATGGAATGTTGGTGAGAGGGTTTTCTCAGCTGTTTGGTGAGCCAGGCCTCTGACATGTGGATTTGCGGTTTGACTGCAGAGGAGTTTACCACAGATAATTATGTAAGAATGGGTTGGAAACAGAACAAACCATGGACAGCCTGTGCTGGCAGATGCTGCATATCGGCCTACACGGTGCCCTGTGCTCCCTGTACTCCAGCCTCACACACGCCAGCTCCCACTGGGTCTTCCTAAGCTTGAAAGGGCAGCAAATGAGAATCCAGATCATCCTAATCTGTACTTTTCACACATTTCCGACTAAATTTAACTTCAACTGTAGTAAAGGAAAACTGAACTATTCGTATGAAAAAAAACATGACTTTTTAATTGTAATGTATTGAGTACAATCATTAAATGCAAGTAGAGATTATCCAATAATTGATGCAGAAAAAAATTGTCAAATTATCAGATAATCAAAGGCACATGCTGATTTTCATTAATTAATGAATCATTTGATAAATGCGTCTTTAAAATTTCAGCTGCAGTACTTTACGACAGTCTTGGTTTATCACACTATCAAGTCAAAAGTTTGTTTTTGTCAAAGCACAAAAAATGGTTTTGTCCGTTTTTTCTCTTACGTGCTAAAAATGGAAGTAACTTATTTATGGTACTGTTATGGAAGCAAAGAACATTACAGGATGTCACATATACCGTTACTGCCATAAATAAGATTTTTTTGCCAATAAACTTATTATATCCTTACACAACAAATTCATTTCCAGGGCGGGAGCACTGGAAAAGCAGGTACTGGAAGGAGCTTTAGATTTCATGTTTTATTCTGTATGAAGGCACCACTGAGACCCTGTGTGCGGCATTCCTTCTCTTCCCCTCCACCATTAGATGGAAATGATTTCTGATCACTACACAGCAGCCCCTGAACCGAATGAGTGACCCCAAGGTGAACATGGCACTATATAGCCCCATTGCTGGCTCATTCAGCCATTCATCCACTGCAGACATCATTACTTCCATATTTTACAGGTGTCAAAGTGATAAGGCTTTAGTGTGACTGTGTCCATGAGTCAGACTGAGATGGAAAGAGGGAGACTGAAAGGGAAAAAAAGATGAGTAAAAAGAGAAGCTCAATCTTTTAAAGCTGAAATCTGTAATATTTTAATGAATATGCCTATACAATATTCATCCATATGGTGGGGCTAAGGTAAAACTGACATCCCCATAGTTTTATCAGTTTAGGAAGATAATCATAGAGGCAATTACTATCATCATAGTAATTAAGAAATGTTGATTGGGTCAGTTTGCATCTAACACGGTACTGTATTACAGTACTTGAATTGTACTCTACAAGTTTCAATTTGGAAAAAGCATATTTGTCACTGAGTGCCGTGTTTGTGTGTGCCTGTGTGTATGTCTGTACTCTCTGCCCTCTTAGGATAATGAAAACAGTGAAACAGGAACTGAAATCTGACCACTGCAAAAACTGAACCCTCATGTAAGGAGGACGACAAATAACCTTGCACTCCAGAGCAATGAATTGTAGGCATGAAAGCCTTTCCAATTCATTTACTTTTTTTTGTAATCATCAAGGTCAAAAGGCAATTTTTGCAACAGGAGAAATAAATAAAACAGGTTGGCAGTGGATTAAATAGAAAGGGGAACAAAGCCGTGCCTCTAGCAAGTAATGGAAAAACAAGGGTAGAAAATCTCACATGAAAGCTAATTTTAGATAACATCAAGCTTTGCCATTTGACTAATTGGAATAGACTTCACTCTTCAAACAGAGATGCCATTAGCACTTACATTATTTTGCATGAAATATATTTGTAGCGCAAGGTATTGTTTTCCCATCCATGGCTGCATCCAAAAATCTACCGTTGATGACTGTGGAAGATTAAACCATTTTTTCTTGTAATTACATCACCTTGAAAGTGCTCAGATTTTTCTGCTGCGTTAGTGTCACTGTTTATATGAAAAAAACAATTACGTAATCCAAGATTTATCTGTTTATATACATGTCGGTCTAATATTACAGTAATGGAATCCTCATACACCAGTTTGCTGCTTTAGACTCTCTGCATGTATAGAATGAACACTGTTGCCATATACGATCAATACAAACGGCATGTCAAAATAGTATTTTAATCATACTCATTCACACATCTCACATCCATGTAAGACAAGATATCCTTCTACGTTGTCCCGAGTTCCAATAAGCCCCCACCTCATTTCCTGTTTTTCCATGCACCAGTTGTATTTCTCGGTCTTGTGGTTAATTGGAGCATGAAGTTCTAAGCAGCAACTCCAATCACTCAAATCTCTGGTGGTGATGGTTTAATAAAAAGCTTTTTTTTTAATTTTGCAACAGCCAAGTCCAACTATAATGTAACATAAATGCAGTGGCATGCCCGGACGAGGGCTATTAATGAATTATGATATTAATCACAGAAATGTTGAATGCAAACAGTTTTGTAATTGCAAATTTACTCGTTCTTATTTGCTCACGCAGGTTTTCTGTCTATTATTGTCATTATTTTGGTGAGTAATTAACACAGAAATGAAAAAGATCCAATGGCTACAAACAATTTTTAAAATTTAACATAAACATACATACTGTACATACTGTACATAAAGGTTTAGTTCACTTTAATAATAATGGCAAAATTCTAGTTTTCATAATGTTAGCAAAGATATGGGAATAAACTGCTTTGGAGGAGGCATGGATTGGACAGATTACTGCATTTGTGAGAATGGTGTAGCTTTTGGCGAGTAATGTGCTTAAGTGATATTCATGCGACTCATCATTGGCTCCTCAGAATGTTTATGTATATTTCCATAAATACCTTAACAGATAATCAACTTTGGATAGTTCACGTTTTATATGGCACTCTATAATAAATGTAATCAGTAGTACAGAATACTGAGTCCACACATTTAGAGTGTGTTTCTGGCAGGAATTTCAGTCCAGCAATAACTCTCGCGGCACTGTGCTCTACAAACTCAGTAACAACAGGACTTATGAAAAAGTAAACAAGTTGTTGGGGTCGTGCGGTTTATTCCTCAAGGTTACATCTCAGCCCAACCTCCAGCCTCCTACTACACGGCCAGAGGTCCCTCATTTGTCTGGCTCCTTTGTCAGGGACAGATTCCTCCTGGCTAGCAGGGAGACAGACACTTTTATTAAGTGTTGGCACTGGACAATGTGGCCTCCGCCTGTTTCTAGTGCCCCTGCTTCTGTTCTCTCTACACATGACAGGATTTTGGGTCTGTTCTGACAAGCCATATATTTTTTCCTCGGAGCCACTGCGATCTGTAGAAAACTAAAAAGGGTGAAAACAGTTTATTACTGTTTAGGAGCTTCCATCTGAGAGCTGAAAGCCTGCGCGTGCAAGAAAGAGAGTAATGATATGCTTTAGGTCAATATCTTACACAATGATGCATTTTGGGAGGCACACCTCTACGGGGCATGTGTGAAACAATGGGTGTCATAACTGCCCTGTGCAGCTTATTAATCTTCCCAAGCCCTCTAATCAATCTGTTTCTCCCCTCGCAAACACTGGTAATACATTCCTGCGTTAAATGAGAGACCATCTTTCACCCTGGCACAAAAGGGTGGCTCCAGGATGGTGACGTCTCTCTTATAAGACGCAGCCAAGAGAAACAGTGCAAAGCAGCTTCCTCTGGATATTTTCAAATCAACGAGAATAAGATTAAAAGGGAGAAATGCTAGGCTCCGATGTGTCATCCAGGCTGTGTAGCGGGCGTTCCGAGAAATTTAGACTTAGTTTCCAAGGCAGATTCAACTGTGTATGAAGAGAATCACCTGGGATTTAAAATTAGGTTTTTGTTCAACTTTTTATTCTATTTTTCAATGACGAAACTCAATCTGACAGATTTCAAAGCCGTGACATCATGGCATCTTCTGTCATTATCAAATCCAGGTAGGATCTTATTAGGTATGTCCTATGAAATGAATGGTGTCATCCCTACAACTGGGAACCATTTGAGTGGTATGTTGTGAAGTCATCTAGTGCTTAGCTAAAATTATTATATAGATGACAGCGAGGGGAAGTAGCCACTGTTTCTATGATTCCCCGTTGTACAGTCATGCTGCAGCAATTATTTGAAAACTTTGATTAGCCTCAGAGACACGAAGCAATCATGGCTGAAAATCAATTTCAGGGACATCAGGAAAAATCAAAAAGTTAGCACGGTGCCAGCAGGACGAAGGGCTTGTGAGAGAGAAGAAAGGGGGATTTTTTTTCTCATCATCATTTGGCTTTTCCCTTTGCGAAGATAATCAGCCAGCAACACCAATAAGCTTGCTGTTAGCCCGAGCCAGATCCTAATCCCATTCAGAGCTGCTAGTGATGTGGAGCCAGGTAGCATCCAATTAGCACTTGGTGTAACTTAATGCAAAGTGTTGGCACTTAGCTCAGCGAATCCAACTAGTTGTCGTATAATTTCCATGCCTCTACAGTCAAATTCATCAACATTTGCTTCAAGAGGCAGCATGACGCTGAGATGAGACATTTCCCTCAATGGTTCATCATGTATGGGAATTTTTGCCGAAAACAGATTGGCCTGATTACCAATGAGAAAGCAAGCGTGTCAGCTGAACCTTATTGACATCAGTGCTGCCTTAGAACATACCTTTTACACATACACCAATTTGTAAAGGCAAATTGGTGCGTAATGAAGGAGAATCCAAAGAAAACATTTCATGATAAACCAAGCATACGTACCCTTACAGAATACAAAGCTGGGTAAAAATTTGCATACTTCCTTCATCTTCAATCAAGCCATCATCTGTTTATTCAATCAAGATGTGCACCGATGTTGCACTTCAATGATGAAGCATAGAGCAGATCAAGACTAATAATAATATTTAAAGACACTGGCCCGCATTCTGGCTTTTTCTAAAAAGACTGATCTGGGACATGAAATGCATTCCACCCTCTCAATCATATGCCAGAGACATCAGAAAGCAAAAAGATGACGGCTTGTGTGTTATTTCGTCCCAATTTTACATCTTCCACCACCCCTCTCATCTTTATTTGTAATTTTCTTCCCCTCCTCCTGCCGACAGCTGCAAGGAGCGTCTACAAAGTCTGTGATCTCTGGCATGAGGCAGACAATTGAGTTTTGGAAGTGGCATGGAACGAGACAAAGGGAGCATGGAGGTGGCTTCCTCCCTGTCAGGGCTTCACGGGCGGACTGCCCACTCTTTCATAACAGCATTAGCAGAGACCATGCAGCAAAATAATGGAAAGTCCATTCCACCATGTTTCCTCATCAGCGATGTCTTCCCCCTGACCTCCATCTCAGTTTCAATGACTCACATGGAAGATGAATATGGGACAACTTGTGAGGTGGTGCCAAATTCAACAAAAGATAGGCCTGTCATCCATGAAATCGTCTTTACAGAAGTAGTATGGACAAGTTTGGATGGGTTGCAGGTACTTTCATCCCTGGGAAATTTCTTGACCTTTATTTTATGTTCTAGGCCATAAAGACCAAACGCTAAAACGCTATCATAACAACCAGTATAAAGGAAAATGATGGGCTATTATCCTCCATAATTCCTCACTGGACATCCATCATCATTCACCTATCTATTCAGGCTAGCCAGCAGACAGCACAGGACACACACACGTGCAGTCGGTAGACTTCCTTTTTCTTGGTAATGCAACCAATGGTATACACCACCGGCTCAACACAATGACACACACACACACACACACACACACACACACTACTGTTTGACCTCTGCGGCGGTTCAGGGAGGGCATTAAATACCAATTAGGGTTGGGTCAGGCCAAGCTGAGTCTGAGGTTGGAGGGAGGCCTTGAGGGGGCCTGTGGGAAGTAGCTTATTGGTCCCTGGGCATGAATGCGTTTTCAGCGTGTGTTTGGTTATTGGTTATTGGTGTCCAGTGCAGACACGTGTGTTTGTGTGTGTTTGTGTGTGTGTGTGTGTAAGAGAGTCTGTGCATGTGGCAGTAGCCTGAGTCTCCCTTCTGATAAACTACCAATTCCTTCACACACAGTCACACCACAGATGGATATGTTATTCAAAGACATGTTCACTAGCCTCTTGTCCAGTAACAATATGGAACTGTTACAGTATGTCCATCAAATACGCCTACAATTTCCTGATAACTATGTCACATATTAAAAATGTTTTGACGAAATGTCAAATACAGCATTTATCTATGAACAAATGGTACAACGGTCATGTGGTTATTTCTTTCTCTGAGGACACTCTGCTTCTGTTATGCCTGCTTATTATGACTGCATTGCTGTCACGATCTTTATGTAAACAAAAATGTTCTAGAATTTTAGGTTAAAACTACAGGTTTAACAAATTGCACAGAACTTGTACTTTTCATCATTGCTTCATAAAGGGACTGGGATAAAAATCTACAATGTCATAATGGATGAATTCTATTTCTCTTACCATTAGATTTGATGTTTTTGAGTTTTTTCCTTAAGATGGTCTGTAGATTTCTCTCTCTTTTTCTCCATGTTAACTTTAGTTCCCATCACATGGGTGCACGCTGTAATAACTTTCTGTTTTATGTTCAAATTAAAACAACAAGACTGGACGGAGAATATCACAAACGCTCTGAAGGTAACCCTCTGAGAAATATGTGTTTGTCGACAGTGAAACTTGAGACTGTGTGATGATCTGCAGTAGTTATCTGTTGGCTTCAGAGCCATGCCCTTTACTGTCCCACTGTTATTTACCCACCAGACACACCAACTTGATAAATGTTTGGTCTGACCTTCTAAATTTGTTTTCCTTCCGCTTAACTGTGATTTTATTTCCCTTGGACAGTGTTTGTGTGTGTATTTGTGTGTCTGCGCATGAGGGCATGTGTGTGCTTGTGTCTATTCGTTCCCCTGCAAAGAAAAACAGGGTCTATATCAGGAGAGATAAAAATCTACCCTCCGCTTACACCTCCCTTACAGCAAATTACTCCCATCATCCATTTATTTTGCTTGTTTAAATAATTTCACTGAAATAACTATTGAACAAGCAAAATAAATAAAACAAACACTAACGGCAGTGAACCAAATGTCTCTGACCATGCGTCCTGTGTGTGCCTACTTCAGACAGTAAAGGGTTAAGTCGCCACAGGCCAGAGCAGAGTCAACATCGGCCATGGCTTGGCTGGCCTACTCTGCCAGATCAATATCTGCAAATAATAAATTAGCTCCCTGGAGGGGTCGCACTAAACCACCAGCAACACTGCCCTGGAAAAGTCCACAATTGGTGTGTGTGAGACTCAATAAGCCAGGTGAATGACTGTGCAGGGGCACATCTTTAGCACTCCATAATAGAAAATTAATGGTGCTCAAATCAGTGCTGAGGGCACCCTGAGGGTTACCTAATAGGCCTAGTTAGAACTGTCATCCCTCCCAGACTCGCCTAAAATATCACATGCAAACACAGGGAGCCAAGTAAAGAAGGAGGGATGGGGAGAGGGGAGATGTGATGTGACTGTGCATGTCTACGGGTGTGGGATCATTTCGTGGTTGTCAAGGTGAGTTTGGATGAGGAGAGCAGACACTAGAACAGAGAAAAAAAAAATCAAAAAATCAAGTTTGATGATTAATTAGCAGTGGAGTTGAAAAGTTTCTAACCTCAAAATATCATCTGTAAAAAATTATATATATATATATATTTGTGCATGTGAGTTACTGCAAAATGTAACTAAAACAGACAATGTAAACAAATGGAAATGACAACTGCAGCTTTAAGCAATACCAGATTAGTAATATGGAGGATTCTTCTAATGAAAACAATCCTAATTTGTGGACTTCAAAACTTCAAGACAGTGATCTACTATATAATTTTGATATATATCTTCGTTCACTCATTTCCTCAGTGAATGACAAGATTCAGCACATTAACTCAACAGAACATGAACATGCTTTTGAACACGTTTTAGTGCCACATGCTCCAATGGACATCACAGACGGCTGTGCACATTGCCAAGAATGACATTCTGGGTATTATTTAATAAAATACCATATATCATACAAATGTATACCATAATTAGACATTATTATTATTATTATCATCATCATCATTTTATTCTATTCTTTTTAATAGTAACACCTCCAGATTTGCATAAGTAACAAGTGAAAAATCCTTTAAAACTCGCAAACAGATAAAAAACCCTCTCAAAAATGCGATCCTTTATGTTCTAAGTAGATAATCAATTATAATATAGTATTGAAATATGCAATATCATGTTGGCTATGTTCAAACATCAATTTATCCAATCTAAGGGGCTGTTTAAAATCAGATCTATATGCCCCACAGGCTGGTAATGAGCCTTAAAAGCACAGCTGATCACTTATTCCGGCTGGTTTATTCCCCCGCTCCACAAACACAACTACTAGATCCAATAAACACATTTCATATTGATCCTGGGCCACCCGGCAGCACATGCACTGCCTTTCCTACCCGCACTCAACAAGATTTATTACAACTTTCCATACAGAGCAGAAACTAAGACACACAACCCTGTGTCCACACACACACACACATCCAAACACCCAGAAAAGGTAAAGTTCAGATTCCCAATGATTTCTCATCAACATTACTCACACCAATGCACACTGTTCGATCTTACCGCCCCCCCATCCTAATTTCCCTATGCAGTCATATAAGAGGGGTTGCGGTGTATGGGGAGGGGTTTACATCCTCATCTCTCCTCCTATCCCCCCTTCAGGTGAAGACTTCGGCAAACTGTTTGCAGCATTGTAAGTGTACTTACCCACACGCTGCCACGCTGCCATCCTCCAATACAAACAGAGTGTGACGCTCTCCACAGGCCACTTGAGATATTCTCAGGGTTGACGGAAGATTCTGGAATAAACACGGTGCCACCTGGAAAAAAAAAAAAAGATCCCAGTGAGGTGGAGAAACTCATCTCTGACTTCTTCTGCAGTTACTCCATCAGTCTGGGAAACGTCTCAAAGACAGGCGTAGCTACAGTAGATTCTCTCACTGCAGATGAAGACAGAACAATGGGAAAAAAACAAGGAAAGAAGAAACAACGGCATACTCCTTTATGGTGCCGAGCTGAGTAGATCTGATGTTTTTAAGTCTCTGTGTGTATGTCTGTTTGTCTGTGGTCTTGCCAGTGCCACAAAGAAAAAATGAAACAGCCTATGAGAAGAAAAGAAAGCCTGGTTCCTCATCATGCGCTTGTTAGCTTGTCCAATCTATGGCAATCAGCACAGTCCCAAGGGTTGAAAGACACGAGATGCCGGGGAAAGGGAAGCCGAGGCTGAGGAAAAGATCAATACTGCACTGTGAAACAAGAAGTGTGGGCTATTTACTCTCCATTGATCTGATGATGCTGGAGAAACACCTCACTCGGCTATTAAATTGAGGGTATAAGTCTACTGTGGAGGGCTTTTTTTCTTCCCCTCTCTCTTTCGCTCTCTTTTTCGTCACCCCAAGGTCAAGAAAAAGCTAAAAACATCCCCAAATGAACAAAAATAGATTGCTTGGGCCAGGGAAAGTAATTAATCTGCATTAAAATGCCAGGGGAACAGGCACTAACTACCCATTTTAAGTGAAGTTTTGCTCAGAGCGACAAGAGACCCATAGCAGCATAGGATGGACTACAGGAGACATGGTTTTAAATACAAATACACTAGTAGCAGGGGGACGAAAGCAAGAAGATTTTCACTTCCATAACAAAAACACAAGCAACAAAAACAAGGCCTTTTTGCAACAGAGCCTTTTTCAAGAGTGATTCATAGCATAAGTAGCCATACACACGATGGCTAAAACATGAGAATGAGATGAGAATCCATCTTATCATTCAAAGCAAAAATACATTTTTTTTAAAGCAAAAAATTTAGTAATTCTAAGATTGGCTGGAGTGTCACACAGTATTTAGAGGGAAGACAAGAGTCATAACAAAGCTAATAGCCAAAAGTCTATCAATATACTGCAAATGATTTTAATAGGAACCAAATCATAATACAATACACAAACACACAAAGATTATTAAATTCATTTTTCTGCACAAATGTATTCATCTCCAAAATCCTGTTGTGCCGTACGATTGAAATATGACATTTTACACCAAGCAATATTTTGGAATGCCGGATTATTTTGTCACTGCTCAGTGCTATCAAACGGACAATAAACCACTCCATGAAAGTACAGTGCAAAGTCACTGTAGTGAATAATGTTTCTGGTTTCACACCCAGTTTGACATAATGCTGTAGTTCATCACTAAACCACTACTAAGAGGAAGACAGACTTTATGATGCTGCAATGAGAACTCCAGAGAAAAGTAGATATTGATTTTTAAAAAAGCGAGAAGGTCAGCCCCTGGCAACCAAAAAAAAAAAAAAAAGATATCTTCAGCTAATTTGGGATTGTAAAATTGAAAAAAGTTGGCAGTCTGTGCACTATCCTTCACATTTTAATGTGATTATCCTGGCCAGGCGTCTCTGGTTTCCCAACATGTGTCCAGTGGCACAGCTGTTGACAGCAGTATATTTTTTGTGGTGTGAAACTCTCTTTCCTTCCATCTTTCTTTCCTTTTCTCTTTCTTCTACTCCTCAGAGGAGTAGGCTTATTGACTGTGTGGCTGTATTGCAACAAGCAGTCTCTAATGACTCCCTGAAGACCTCTCTATCCCTGCTGCCCACCCTCCTTCCCTCTCTCTCTCTCTCTCTCTCTCTGCCTGCTCTTCAGGCTCCAGTTCAGCAGCTAATTAACCCTCTCTAATAGCGTAGATTACATTAGCTTTGAGCGGCTCCCACCCTCCACCGGACTCGCGCTGCCACACAATGAACCCAGCCTTGCTTTACAAATCTCTCCCTTCACAAGAGCACAATTATGAATTCAAACAACTTCTTATCCACACTCACTCATCCAGGGACAGAAGCCCTCCTCTACTACCACACCACGCCTCCCCTACCACCCACCTCCCAGGCCTTCACGCTAAGAGTAATGAGAGAACTGAAGAGAGGGGACCACACAACAAGATGGCCATGGGGGGAGAGGGATATCAAGGAGGGAGGAAGGGACCCCTATTGGATAAATCAGAGGTCACTATAGGTGTTTCGTTGGCTAAGCCTACAGAAGTCCAGTGATAACCCTCCATCTTAACATTCCAATTCAGAACAGAATGGAATCTTAATTAATGTGGGTGGAAGGAGCTAGGCGAGAAAATACATGGCCCAAATGGAGGTTCACACTTTAAGTGGTCAAAAAGAAGGAATTAGAGGCTCCAATCAATGACTTAAGCCAGTGAAAGCTGTTTTCTACACATTAACGTGACAAAATACACTCAAGTGACGGGAAAAATTCAAACACCTACAGCCTCACAATAAATCCTTCCTTTGTGATGCACAGAATGATCAGAGGCTGTTGACATTGGGCTCTGTTTCTTTGACACTTCTGGCACTTTCCCAGGATGTACATAGTTATGATGTTTACAAAAGTATGTGGACAAACATTAGAAACCTATTTCAATCTCATGGAGAGAAAAACACCATGATCTATGCCTTCAAAAATGACCAGGGGGTGTATAATAATAATAATGATGATAACAGTAATAATAGCAATAATGATAACAAATAATAATTTGATTTCTCATACTATTATTATTATTATCTTTTTGCAATTATTATCATCTTTTTTCTTATTATTATTACTAGTAATATCATTATTATTATTATTATTAATAATAATAATAATAATAATAATAATAAATTGTGGCTTTTAAAAAAACCCAAGGATGCTTAAACCAGTTATTATCATTGTCGTTTTTATTGTTGCTCTTTTTATGTTTTATTCTGTCGAACTGGCAACACCAAAAAGTCTGATCAAGACTTTATATCTTTTTTCACCAACAACTGTTATAAAGTTGTAAGTTATGAGTCCAATCAATCAGCTAAGAGCCCTCACGTCTAAAAAATACATTCCTTTTGATGGGAGACCATTACACAGTATTCAACCCTCCGCTTTAAGAATGTAAGGGGTTTTCTATGGTTGGTTAGTCATCTTGGATGCAATGAAGCTTAAGTGTGTAACAGTGCTGCCGCCATTTAACTGTGTGGGTTCAGCCAGACCGTGAGTGTTTAAACTCAATGGAGTACCTACAAGGAGAGAGAAGAACGCTGAATCAATGTGAAAAGTAAATTTTTGGAATTTGAAGATTTTTTTCCCCCTCTTTTAAAGCTCTTACAGCACTTAGTGGTGTTTTGTAAATCAAGGGGAGATATGGGGGAAGCAAAAAAAAGAAAAAAAAAAGGTGAAGAAAAGAAGGCACAAAAGAAATGGGTGTAATCTGCTCCGTCTAAATGTAAATTGGTACATTTGTGCTAAAAGGACAATCTCGTGATTCTTTGTCCGAACAAGTAATTTTCCCTCCATTCCTCCTCTGTATGGCTTGCCGTAGCAGCATTTTCTGCAGCATAGAGCACTCTCCTTTCTATTTCAATAGGACAGCCCATTTGCTAGACTCCCGGTCCAAACTGCTGACTGGGTTTTTCAAGGCTGCGTACTACTGTGTGTGTATGTGGTCTTGCACGTATGTGTACAAGTGCATGCTAAAAGGCGGGGAAAGGCACAGTGAGAAAGAGGGATAGAGAAAATAGAAGGAAAGAGTGGGAGAGACCACATTGTATTGTGGAGGTACTCAGAGATCATTAGATATATATATGGGCTCGCCTATGCAAGGTCAGGGATGCTGTGTTTTTCTAGGCGGTAAAACATGTCTAATCAGCCGCTTCTCTCTCTCATCACCGCTCAGCCTCCAATCGCTCCCTTCCTTTTCCATCTAGAGTTAGTGTGGATTACAGGCCAGCTTATTAATTCCCCTTTTATTCACTAACATTATCAAGGCTTATGGACCAAGGATATGACAAACCACAAAAGAGGTACAGAGAGGCTTTGAGACAAATTTTGATGTCATTTCGTGGTAACTGGTTGGCTCCTGCTCTCACAGTCTGCACACTTGCCTGACTTTCTAGAATTTTTTTTTTATATTACGGCCATGCTTTTTTATGAAGAATTTTGCACTGGAGGTGCTCCAACAAAATGTGCATAGGTATAACAGAACACCGACGTATGAAAGTGAACATTTTTTAAGTACGGGAATGAGAGCCAGGAGTTTTGTCGGGAGGTGAATCCACTTTATATAAGTGCAACTTTCAATTCAGACCAGTGCCCATGTGACCGAGGTCCCCATGAGTCCACTCAAGGACAAACCGCTCCTGGCCCTGGACCGCAGGGAGGCTATGCCGTTAGCAATGCGGTGTGTTCATCAAGATAATGATGGATAGCTTTAAAACGGACCCTCGGCTTTATAGAGATGGATGTCCCGCTTGGCTTCTTACTCAGCACTTTGGCCTTTCCCCCACTCGTTGTGCGTTTTATCACGCAAACACCCTCACCCTGCCTAAGATGGAGATTAGCGAGGCTTGTCTAGAAAATGGACTCCGTTAAAGCCTATCAATCAAACCTACTCCAGCCAATTTGAGAGGAAAATGCACATCCAAAAAGCATCATCGTTGGCTCCTTTGCAGTATGAATCTTTGGTGTTAAGTGATTAGAGCACTAGAGTGGGGTAGTGAAAGAAACGGATATGAGAACCTCTATGAGACAAGATGAGGAGATGGAGATGGAAAGAGTGTGAAGATCAGTGTGTAAAAGAATGCCTCCCCTGCTCTCGACCGTCTCATTAGGCTAATGTTTTTTTATAAGGCACTTAAAAATGTCAAGGCATGGGTGGATTTAGTGTAAACTTAAATTCCATTACCTGGCATGCATTAATTGCTAACCGAGCCCAGGGATCTTTCCCCTGGGGCCTCTATGTTTCCTCTCTGTCATCTGGCTAACTATTCTGTCTAGACTAACTTAGAGCACCATAATCCACCATGGGGATCAATAAACTGCACATAATTCAGCTCCAATAATGAGCTTTCACTTCAACACAAGCGCCAGCCCACTTCCCAAGAAACCAGCAGGGGCGTAAAATGATAATGTAATTATTAAAAGGACAGACAAAATGAGTAAGCACTTTCGCAAAGAGAGGGAGGGCGAGCCCGGCCTCAATTAGACACACTTAAAGCTATCATTGTTATTCGAGACAAAGCTAATCAAGGAGGAGATACAGGGGCATCCATTTCAGCAGGTAATGGAATGACGCTCCCTGGCTCTCCCATTTCCTTGGGCTCATGATGTTATAAAGGCCGCCCTGCAGTCACGCGTGAGTGGGCACTCTTTAATGGAGTACAATGGATGTGGTTTCATTTGCCAACCAGAGATTAAGGGACGGGTCTTATATGATGAAAATTCAGGATTTAAATTCTCAAATACAATCACCTGAACTAATTTTATATACCTGTAGTTCAGATGTTTCATATACATTACAGCTAATGAAAATGAAAATGAACGATGCTATATTCTCAATCTTGCCGCTATAGTATGGGAAAGTAAGTAGCAGGTGTCTTTTAGACCAAGAGATTTGGTGCGTGACAAAGTAAGGCTTAACCTGGGGCCTTATCAACTAATGACTGTTTCTCCAATTATATGCATCCTTAAACTCCAGTGAAATCAGGAAAAGCTAGTTTGTTTTTTTCACACCCAAGTGCTCCTGATTCATCTGCAGGCTACAGGAGGTCCGGGCCAGATAAATCAGGTCTTTACGGAAGGTTTGCTCCTACTGTTTATCTGCTGGTGACATTTGCTGCATGGCCCCAGCCGCACCATAATTACCCCACTTATTCACCAAACAGGAATCATGCCT
This sequence comes from Brotula barbata, assembly GCA_900303265.1. NCBI lineage: Eukaryota > Metazoa > Chordata > Actinopteri > Ophidiiformes > Ophidiidae > Brotula > Brotula barbata. Next base: position 26,854 of record OMNV01001594.1, read on the forward strand.
GGCAGGAACGCCCTGCCACAAAGGTTGCAGGACTTAAGGCTATATAGTCTTCAGAGTTCAGTGGCCATGGGTTTATGAAAGGACTATTTTCATATAAACATCTGCATGGGTTCACTTTGGTACATCCCAAAAGATGATGGGGGCAAAACTGACCTGCCTCAATCGCTACAACAAAGAGCATCATTGCAAGTGAAGATGAAGAATTTACAGCCGACTGCTTTCCTAACGCACGGCAGAGGATCTTGGCACACTTGGAATGTCACAGTACCCATAGAGGACTGGCATTTGGAGCCGGCTCTCCTGCCCCTGGAGCAAGCACACTGGGAGTGGGTAGCTATCCATATCCCACTGAGGTAAACTGTCAAGGGAAAATGACACGCAAAGAAACCGAACAAATATCAGACTGTTCTCATGTCATAATTGCATTAATGTAACTATTACCGATAAAAAAAGTTCACATTTCAACCAGTTTTTTTCAATTAATTAAAAGATACATTTCATTTTGTGACATATAACCGGACATCGACCATCTTTTTTCTCCATGTCTTAGTCACTGAGGCTTTAACTTAACTCTTTGTCATTTGTTGTGTAAATTCTCTGTAATACGCAGTCTTTTCTGACAAAGACAGTTGGCACAGATGGATGACGAATGCAAAAGGAAAGCTTGGTTGAGGTTGTCCCGTAATGAGGGTCACGTGACTCCCACGTTGAAATTTCAGATTGCATCTCCTGATCCTAAAGCTGCAATCAACACCGAGCCATCTGCAACACTGCAAATTAACATAATTGGTGTACATTACATGCTTATAGAGGGTAAATTTTTTCCACTATTCTTTGTCCTTTACAAGATGAGCTTCGGAGATACGGCGAGAGGAACGCTGTTGATTAGACACAGATAGCGGGGAAAAGACAGCGCCACTTGCTGTCTTGTTGAAAACGGATGAACTGGCAATCAGGGTTTGGTGAACAGCCAGGTGCCGGGGGCCAGAGTGCAAGTGGACCAGTGTGCATCTGACACAAGCACCTTCCCTACACCTGGAACTGGGGCTGAGGTGATCGACAGCCTGGCCGTCTTCTCAGACAGCTCGCAGACACAACGCAGGCAACACTTAGGCCTCTTCCAGCTGCTCTACCAGAATAAATTGAACTTGATTAGAATTAATCACGCTCACACAAGTGCAATTTGCAAATATCAGTGAAAATATTCAAGGAAATCTGCTTAGAAGCTCCTAGCAGTAAACAAAGGGGAAGGGCTTTGATTGAAGGAGCGCACCCTTGTTTTCATGGTGTGCATTGCACATGCAGCATTTCTTAACAGGGATGACAGATAGAGACATTTAGTGGCCTAACCAGGAGTCTACAATTTTTAGTCAGTGAGTGTATTTTATATTGTATGTGACCAATGATGGATTACATAAATTAGTAACAATCCCCAGAAAGTTTCAGCGTTGGTCAAGGGTAAATTGCTCGTGTGTCATCCGAAGTTATCTTGCCGTTATGTATACAGCATAATACATTGCAGTCTCAACTGCCCACTTAGCCGAGGCATTGGGACTTTTTGCTGACAAATTGCTAGTAGCATTCCTACAGAATACACATTGTGCACTGTGCACATGGGTGGGTAGCAGTACATCGTTGACCCCATTTACCATGTTATAGGTAATAGAGGTTGTGGAGATTTCATATGTTGGACAGTCTTAAAGAAGTTGTAACATTATCATTAATACAAATAATTCAGGATGAAACGTTCCTCATAAGTCAAGCCAAGCCAAGCCACTTTTATCTATATAGCACATTTCATACGATATAAGCATGAACTCAATGTGCTTCAAAGTTCCATGTCCCCTTTCCAGTGTACACGATCAAAAGATGAAGTATGCAAACTGCCCGATTTTAAACTTGTATCTAATTGTTTCACGTCATGGGTCTGGGCCAGGGCATTGTTGCTTGAAGAATAAATTGGGTAATTCAATTAAAGTGCTTTCCAAAGACACATCATAAATGATGGAGAATGACTCTAACCCAGGCCTGAACTCCGTGTCCCCCCCATCGCTCCGCTTGCCTGACAAATGGATGGCAGTGTATAATTGAAACACATTGCTGCCAGCGTAGGTCAATAACATCACTCTCTGCTCACCAGCACCAGATTAACAGACTCTATTTTATCTTCCCTCAGCCCATCCCAGCTTGACAGAGCGGGAGCATCAGCTGCTTATCCATAAAAGAGGGCCCTTATCTTGAAAATAAACAAATACATAAAGTGCAACAGCCTGCTGTCTGTCCAAGCAGTTAAGGGCTACTTAGTTTAAGGCAAACATGTGGGCAGCGGTTTGTTTAACACATCATCATATGAGACGAAGCACAGCTGTCACTTCTGAAAACGGGTCTAGATATTCTCCACAGTTGAGACAGCCTCGACGTGGCTTTCTCTGCACCAAAGTCAAGATTCTCAGAAAAATACATCCGTCACTCACACTAAAAAACATTCAGTATATATTAAACACAACAATGTGGACTTATTTTTCAAATAAAGCACAAATAATCCCCAAATTAACTAAGCCATCAAAGTTGTCCCAGTGCCAAGACCAATGTCATTCAAGGTTGGACACCACACAAGAACAAATTGTGATGGCACTGAATAATTAAAGATTTTGATAACAATTACAGACCCCGGCTTCTGTGGACATGTAATGCAAAGCCATCGCTGTTTACGCATGATAAACATTAAGGATTAATTAGCTTTAGCACAAGTGTAATATGAAGCTAAAATGGGTGATTATATGTATTTAAGACCGAGCATTACAAATCTACTGGCTTATTTAATTTGATAAACAAATGGGAAAAGTAGGGTTAGGGTTCAAGGGTAAAAAAAAAAAAAAAAAAAAAAGCCATTATCTCCCACTCCCGACTCTGTGTTTTTGTGTAATTATATGTTAGGTTAGATGGAGTTAATTGAATTTGGTCCATTCAATTTTGTTTACAGTTTAGCCACGAGGATTGGAAGCAATAATTCCTGTCTTTCAACATCAGACTAAATGAATAAGTAGCCTCAAAATAAATTCCCATAGGAGGTATGTGTGCATAGCTTAATGTGTGTGCATATGTGCACATGCACAATGTGAACAGAAGTCTGCATGTATTTTGTATGGATTTACATCATATGTTTACAGATGTGCCCACACGGAACATACACAAATTAGCCATGGACGGATATTCAATTAAGTCCTTTGTCTGGGGTCTTTGTAGGGGCGGGACAGGATGCACACTACAGTAATCCGTGATGCACAACAAGGTGGCAGCTCCATTGTCTGTCTGACGGATAGAAATTATTTGCAAGCATGCTCGACCAACAGATTAAACCGCTGTCGGGGTGTGTGATAAGATTGCAGCCAGCAGTACTGTAAGCCCCTCCTCTTCCAGCTCAAACAATGCCATTAATCCGTTCCATTCCCACGTTCTCCGTTGTTTAATGCGACTTTAGCATCCTAGATCAGTCTGCTCTAATCATTTCACATTTCATCTATGGGAAAGCTAAAACGAACAAGAGTCTGCCATGTAAATTAATTTGTAATTTATGAATTTATTATGTTAGAAGCCCTAAAGTCAATGTCGAAGAGTCTTTCACTGTACCCTTATCAAACGAACTCCACTTTTACTCTTCTTTTTTCTTTATGTCCTATTTGGCTTTCAGTAAGAGTAACTCCAGGCCAGATGAGTTATATGGCAAAGCACAACTTTGTGTTTAATTTATTGCTCACCGCCTGCATGTCTGCTGGCCACAAGGCTCTGTCCTTTCAGTCCATAGTGTACTTTTTCATAATATTTTATTACTGAATAATGACCTTCATGGCAGGGCTGCTTTCAGCTGAATGAAATCACAACACTGTGGAAGTTTGACCTTAAAAACTGTGAATACGATTCAACAAGTATGTTTGAGAAAATAGCAGTAACTGACTGAATGTCCTTGATATCATAGATAGGTTACCATGGAAAATTTAATGCATCTCCTCAACCGAATTTTCCTTTCCAAATCGTTCTGATATATTCATTGTGGACCATTGTTCAGGGTTTACTTGCGCTGAATGTTCGTGGATGTATTCAAATCCCTGTGAGGTGCAAAAAACCTGAATCAGGTGAAGTCAGGACAGGTAAGCCTATGGGAAAGGAAACAATAGGCTGGAAAAATAACAGATTAAATGTCTGACAATCTGACAGTCGTTAATCACATGAAGATAAAATATTGAACACTCAGGTGCCAGTTCTAGCTTAGTTAGTCAGACTATACCATTGTCAACTAACTAATTCTGACAGATGATGTAAATTCCAGTATTGGGACAGCAGACGCTGCTGGTTTAATTCTGAAAGTTTGTGTTGTTCTAGGAAAACCTTAAGCTTCTATATTTGTGTTCCATTTATATACAGACTGAGGGTAACATCATTCAATGACCACAAACATTTCAGCTGATCAACCGATTATCAACTGATTTTAAAAAATTCAATAATTTGAGTCACTTAATAATTTTGTTTTTCTGTAAAACAGATTGTGTGAATTAAAAACACAGAAAATAGATCATATATGTCAATTTTAGCATCCTTCATTGGCTATACTGATACTGTAGGACGCACAGGGCTTTATTTATCCATGTTTTCCACCGCTACCATGACAGTGTTAAACGGGTGTTATGACAAATTTGTATGAAATAATTTGTCAGAAAATCAATTTGGAGAACATTAGCATTACATTTAAGTTCAATTCAAAGTTATACCTATGCTGTCATAAACAAGTGAAGTGCACACCACACTCTGTCATTGTTGATAGACTGGGGTAGAAAGCACCATCCAATATGTGCCAACAGTGGGGTGTGTAAGTGTTCATGTATGGACCACCTCCTGTAAGCATTGATCAGCCACGTCCTCACGCATCTACACCGTGTTGCCAGACGGTTCCACCAACAGCTGTTTGTTCCAGGGGCAACTGCCTATTTCAAATTTGCTTAAGTAAAAATGATTATTGCCAATTAGATGCCCATTAATTGTGCAAGCATGGGATGCTGCCAGCTGTTTACATAGGAGAAAAATAGCCCTTCTTATTTATTTTTCCTTCAAAGCCAACAGCAGTCTTTTTCTGCCAACCTGAAAATATACAATAATTAGACATAACTCAGTGCCGTACAGCCACGTGTGACAGATGAACAGAGGTTCAAGTTTTGCAGTTGCAAATATGTCAAAACAGTTCAGTTAGTTGGAACGCAATAATGTGGTAATGTGATTTTTTGTTGAAAACAATCATAAAAATCCAGCTGCCACCAAAGTTAACTAAAATTGCAAAAATATGAACAGACTTTAGATCAGTTGGGCACTTCTTCACTGTGGGAAATATTAGATCATGATCTTAAGTTTGCGCAGGTGTGGTGGTGGAGAGAGAGAAATTAAACTTAATGAAAATATAAATGTTAATCTGTGTATCTTTTTGCTTGTTTGTGACCTATAGCTATGTGCAAAAGCAAATTTGTATATCTTAGGGGGAAAATATACTGAAAAAATGATGGTAAAATACAGAGAATGACAACAATATTCTGTTTTTGCCTTAACTTTTTAGATGAAGACTTCCAAAAAATACAACATCATCAAATACTAAATGTTTCATCAAAATCCTCTAACCTAGATAAATGATGCTCTTGTATAGCATCCTGAGCTGTTGCTGTGTGTGATAAATGGTTGTCAGCTGCTCTAACAATCTGGACGGATTTAACCTGACCTCCCAACAACAGCCTTGGACCCTCGGCTTGCGCCTCAGCCCTGGAACGAGCTGAATTTAGTCTTTTCAATGGTTTCTACCTGACCTGGGCACTGTCCGCTCAGTCTCAAAGCAACACACTTTCGGTCCCACTTGCTCAGCCTCTGCTCAGCTGCTGTGGCAAAACCTTCCAGGAAGAAGCATCCATTGCAGGCGTCATCAGTTTACCTCTCACCTTTCCCAGAGTCGACCCTATAAGAGGAGAAGAGGCTAGATGCAACCTGTCACAGCTCTGAAGACGAGCACTGGGCTAACTCACGCGGCAATGGTGGGTCCACGGATAAGCAGCATTCAAGCTGCCACGCAAAGACTATAGAAAAGATAAATGAATGTTGAAATCGAGGAAAATTATTCAACCATTTACAACCCCTGCTAACACATCACTGTTATTCTATTTGTCTTTCACCACTTAAACTGTAAAATCATACAGAGTGCCGCGATCATTTCTCTCTCCGGTTTGTTGCCTCACTTCCACAAAATAACACATCATTGGACAGATAGCATCAATTCTGCCCACGGTAATCCCAGCACCTCTGGTTGTATCACTCATTCAATTTCAGCCGCCGGCTACAGCAAACATTACACACTGTATCAAGATTACCGGAGAGAGAGGCAGAACAGGGAAGAGGAGAGAAAAAGGGTTGTATCCATCATTTCAGGATGCCCCTGCTATAGTGACAGATCAAATTCCATGCTCCGCTTGTGTGCGTGTGTGCGCGTGTGTGCGCATGCTCTGAGGGATGCAAACTGTAGTGCTGGCGTCAGACTGTACTTATTGTGAATGGATTTGTGATGGTGGCTGGACTCTGATGACCTCCTTTATACTGTAGCTTGGGCCCTGACCAACACACTTGTTCTAGCTAGTGCAATTAACCTTGTGTGGATATAACCCTGCAACCCCACTCTCTCAACTGAAGGGCAGCGTGGAGGAAAAAACCTAAAGCTTTCGGGTAAGGTGATGGAGGAACACAGTAGGAGGTAATACAATAAAAGAGACAGGATAACTTCGGGGATGGAGAAAAACCGGTGTAAGGATACATGAAGGATAGAGACAACTACTACAACAACAACAACAACAACAACAACAACAACAACGTGCAAGTCCAGGAAGAGCTTGACAATTTTAATGATGTAGAAAGATCGGCGATTTAGTAGCCTTTCTACCTGCCTGCCTGCCTGGCGGACTGACTGCCTGCTCATTTTTTGGTTTGCTGCGCGGTCTCTCCTCAGGGGAACATGGGTTTGCAGTGCCGACCGGCCTTTGAGAGCAGGGGGGAAGATGAAGAGGCAGTGTCAGGCTGCCTTTTAATGGTCAGGAGTGTGGTTAGTTCCACTGACTCAGGCCTCTCCCCTGTGACGCCGGGTCCACTCCATATAACTGGCCATAATTCAACTCATTTGGCAGTTTGAGGTCTCGGAGGTCTAGGGATAAAAAGTGTGGAGAGGCCTAATGGCAGACGGAGAGACCAGCTGAGGGCACTTCTTATGAGATCTCCACAGGAGAACATTTCTGGAGCAGACCCTGGAAACCACAACGATCCATTAGCTACTGAACAGGAGGAACAGGGAGGGTGAGAAGACAGAGACACGGGGACAGAGACCATCGCAGATTTACAGGTGTGTTTAAGGTCGCACGGCTGTCACACTACTGACAAGTAGCCTCCCTCAGCTTTTTGAGCCATTCCCCGTTGTATGTCAAGACACCAACAAGCTTTCAGTGAGCTTTATAAATGCCAACTAAAAAAAAAAAAAAAAAAATTTTAAAAAAGCCATTGAAAATAAATAAACAAATTCAGCCAGACTTAAAAGACACACATTATATGTGAAGATAAAAGCCGCTGAATCCTCTTGAACAAACACAGGACCCCAATGCATGCACACAAACACACACACACACACACACACACACTATATTTGACAGGTGCATACGAAATCAGTGTGTTTAATCTATTGGTGTTGATTGGAACCAAGATAGAGTTAAGTGATAGTGGAGGGAACGTTTACAGGGCGAATCCACATCCGCAGTTGGTCTCTGTGGCTCTGCAGGGCGCTACGCCTCCTAAGGGGTATTAATTGAGATGTTGAAAGAAGGAGTGGAGTGGGACCGAGAGGGGGCACAGTGTGTGTTAGACAGGAGCGAGGGCATTTTGGAGAATTCCGGTCCAGGCATGTTTTGGGGGGCCTTCTGAGATAGCTCAGTGAGTGAGAAAAGATCGTGAGAGAGAAAAAGGGGAGGGAGCGAGAGAGAGAGAGAGAGAGAATAAGAGTGTGTGGGTGTGTTGCTCTGTAAATGAGATAGCCCCACTGACCCTAAGTAGAGAGTACTGCTACACAATTAAGTGGTGTTAAAGCATGAAAATGAATAATCAATCTGCATTATTTTCGCTGATGTGAAAATTACAATGCTGGTGAAAATGACCAAGATGGTTAAAATATTTCCTGTATCACAGTATGTGTCTGCACGTGTGTCCCATTTGGTTCACATTTCGTGGATCATTTCAATTTATCAGAAAAACAAACAGGTACATGGATGGTTTAAATGCCGAGTTAAGTTGAATCTTCTCCACCCTCATTTGGCCTGTGCTTTTATTTTTCTTTCTGGTTAACGTATGCCACTTGACCATTATACACACTTGGACATACCTCGAGCTGGGAGCAGGAATCATTACTGTATCTTATGTGGAGGATATAAGGAGCACAAGGGAGGAAAATCTGGGGAAGAAAATGACAATTTGACAATGGGAGAGATTTCCTGGTCCAAGTGGGTGTAATTTTGGGATTAGGAATCCCTGTATGCTGGTTAGGGGACATGTATATGATGTGAAGGTTAATCACAGGCTGCAGTTTGGTGATGCTGGTCGTCATTGTGCTGCAGTGCAATCAGCTCTGTGAGAAAATAAGTGGGTCACAATGCGAGACCTTGATTAAAATCGCTGTGATTATAGTGCGGCTTCAGCTCTGATTTTGTGGGTTTCCTAACATCTGTCCTCCAAAGAAAGAATCCGTATGAATGGAAATAGACACATATAGTGTAAGTCCAAGCACTCCTGCATGCAGAGATGTTGCAGGGGTGCACGTGCAAGCTCCCAGATTATAACACATGTATGTGCACATACACATTGTACGCAAGAATAACTTCCCATAAAGAAGGACCTACATACTGTGCATTCCAGGGATTCATTGTTTATTTTGACATGTCCCATCCAACAAGACACACGCGTGCTTAAAAGACATTAAAAAGCTTTTTTTTTCTTTGTTGAATATATGTAGGCACTGTACAAAAATTTACGGAAAAATGCTATCTGTCCTCCACAATAATTATGAGGCGAAAAAAGCAAAAAAAAAATCCACCATCAATTTTTGTAAAACTTTTAAACCAAAAACAAGATGCCAGAGGTGTAACTCTGTGAAACTGTATCACTATGATTTAGCTATGATAGTTCATACAGCAGTCTGAAAAAACAAACACACACACACACACACCTTCCCACTGAACATAACAGAGTGATTTCTGCTATCCTCCGATGCATATTCAATATGATTAATTGAATTCTTTACATGGCGATAGAGTGAAAAACTGCACGGTCAATACAGTTTTTTTCCCCCCCTTTTTCCTACTGCCGAGTTCATTGGGAGTCTATCTGAAAAACAAAGTACGAGCGAGGCAAACAATGCTTGTGCCATTTAACAGCAATGTGAAATCAATATATGTTCTGAAATGGCAGGAAAAAACATCATTGTAAACTAGTTATTGACGTGTTAAAGTAATTTACACTTGCTAGTACAAGACAGATCGTGGCAATATTTATTTAGCTGGCAAGCTGGCGGAGGGAAAACGATACGGCAGCTGTAGCTATCACCAGATGCTGGTGTTACAATGTCCGTCCATCAAACCGTCCCCAACCCCCCTCTTCCGACTCTACCCTCCTCCTTCACTTCCCCAAATGGCTGGCTCCCTTTTCGCTGCAACCTGACAGCCTTAAAACAACTGTATAATTAGAGCTGCATCTGTCACACTGTCTTATTTGGGCTTTTTAGTCTGGGAGTCACAGGCAGTAAAAGACACTTCAGGACACCAGAGCAAAGTGAGGAGTTGGTGAATAACCTGTGCATTTACCTATATCAGTGTGAGAAATGCAGACTAAAACAAAAAATAAAGGTTCTGTAACAAGTAAATTAATGATTATATGTGCAACGAAATTTGACTATTGGTATTGCGATGCAAGATCTCTGGACAGCATGTGGACCGTGAAATTAACATAATAACCCATACAACAACCATACAAAAGAAGGGGCGAAAAAGTATGTCAAAAGAGAGAAAAAAGGGGAAATTTGCAGCTATATGGCCAGCTATCCCACCATCAGCTGCTGCAATTAGGGAGCACAATGTAAAATGTCACAGTAGATCTGTATCATCAGCAGCCCTGTCACAGGAAAAGGCCAGGTGTAGTAGAGGAGAGGAGGAGGACGAGAGAGTAGAGCGAATCTCTTCGACCGAGCCTACATTCCTAGTATCAGAGGGAGGAACGTGTAACATTATGGCAGAACAACTCCGCAACTCCAGTCCAGATGCTGTCATGTCACCACACTCCTATTAAGAAGGGACAAAGATGGAAAAATATGATTAACTGCCAATATTCATGAGTCTTGCTCAGGTTGCTGGAATGCAGGAGGGCAAAGGTGTGTATTAGGTATGGTTAAGCCTGATAAATGTACGCATGTGTTTACATAAAAGGTGTATAAATCCGAAAAAATATCAAATGGAAGTAAGGAAATGTGGTATTTCTGTTACTTATTTCTTTGTCCATTCTTACTTATAATGCAAAAAATAAATGCTCAATTTTGAACATTTGTCTTTGCTGCAGTGCTTTCATCTTCTAACTCTCACTTCCACACAATGAAAATAATGGTGAGGAAAGTTGCCTTTTAATTTTCGGCTCAGCATCATTTTGACATGTGTAATTGATGAATCTCCACAGGACATAATAAATCATTTGCAGATTTTCTCCCATTTTTGATCAAGTTGGGATGACAGGACGTGTGCCCAGAGTCATTACATTTGGGGAGCAGATTGAAAGCGCGTCTAGGCACGCTCACCGTTATTGTCATTACACACCCTGCGCAGACTTCTGGGTAAATGTAAAATTATCACCTCCGCACATGCACACACAGACTCGCACTTGCACATACTGTACGTGTGGTCACACCAAACAAAGATTTTTTTTATTTTTTTTTTAGAAAGAAAGAAAGCACACTCGTAATTATAAGTCATGCTTTTGTCTAATGTCTGGTTCAGAGGTGATGGTCGCTGTAATGTCATAAAAATTAACCAAAAAATGTAGAGATAGGACAGAAAGCATTTCAAAGAATGTGACTTCATTAATGGAGCTACTAAAACAGATTCTTAGCATGGGGGCCACAGCATAATATAAGCTCCCTCTAGTGGCTTTAAAGTAGATTGCATATAAAAGAACATCTCCTTTTTAAGCAATTTTCAGTTCGTAATTCAATCATTGAGAGGTTAAATAGGAAAGCTGTAGATTATCCATTTTGATTTGGTTATGATTATTAATTATTAAAAGAAGTGCAGGGGTACATGGAAATATTTTAGCAAAACCAAGTCTACAGGGAAGGCATGAATATGTGCAGTATGTGTGCCGTGCAGGGACAGCAGCCTGAAGAAGGAGACAGTGAAGGTTCACTCAAAGTACCACAGAAACCCCCTAGCTGGGCCTACCACTAAGGAACAGAGATGCCCAGGGAGAAAGAGAATGAAGTGCAGAGTGAGAGAGGGAGAGAGAGAGATAGAAAAAATGGAGGTACACTAGAATGCGGGAAAGCAGAGGCGGTGTATGTATTCATATTTTGCCTATTTTGCCACTAGCTCTTCAAAGGCTACATCTTGCCTGCAACACATCTGGGAATGAGAGAGGTTGAAGAGTTCCTCCTGCTCTTCTCTGCCAACCCCCCCCATCATCCCTTTTGCTGATTGCTCACTTTTCCTCTTCTTCTTTACTTTCATCCCTCATCCTCTACATCTCTACTTCTCTCTCCCCCTTCTCACTCTGCACACACATATACACAGAACCTGGCAGCTGTTCTCCAGCCGACCTTCCCTTGGCATCGGTATCACTGTTTTTGTGTTTTGTTTGGTTTGAAGTAAAACGCTACATCTTTCGTTATCGTGCACATTTCCATCACTCCGCAGCATCCTTTATTTTAACGCAAGAAACGGGGACAGTACAGAAACGTACAAATCGCTCCTACCGGCTGTATATGCAACTTCTGGGTCATGACTTATCAGCGGATCTCGGCGGTCCCATAAAAACAGAACACAGCGGCGTGTGCAGAGGCAGAATCTTAATATGGAGAGTTGTGGCTCCTTTGAAGAGGCACAGGCAGGTTAAGAGGATACCTTTTCTCTCTACATTTCTACTGTTTTAGTCAGTCAGTCACGGCTGTGTCTCCATTCCAATTTTCCTTTTTTCTCTATCTTCCGCTCTTGCCAGGTTTATCCCTGAGGTGTCCTCTGGGGCTGCCTACTGGATAAGCCATTTGAAATGCATTTCCAAAAGAACCTCCCGTTCCAATTTTTGAACTGCCGCTATCTCTCAAATTGTCCTTAAGAAAAAAGTGTGAGAGAAAGAATGGCAGCAAAATGTTTTAAAGCACTATTGCTGCACTTTTGTGTGTAGTTTACTTATACGGAAAGCCTCCACCGTGTCCCAGCAGTGTGATAGTGACTTCTGGGACTGTGATCTGTGCTTCTTGAAGGCACTACAGAATAGCAGCACGATGCACAGCGACCTGCCAGCTTGATTGGGCTGCAGCAAGGCTGCAACATTCTCTTCAAGAAACCTCTCTTGTGCCGCTATTGTGAAGCTCAACAGGGGTTGGTAGAGAGGTCAAGCAGAGAAGGAATTTTCGGTGAGATCATCGACTCTGCTGTGGAGAGGAGTACACCCTGATCTTTAATGTTCACCTTATCTGATGACGTAATCCTCAATGACAAGATGTTGACCTGATGAAACTTCCTGGACTTAATGAGTGTACGTGACACTGAATAAATCATCACACCTGTTGACTGAGTTTAATCTCTGACACACGCACATTGGTCTAAATCCAAAGAACTCTCATATAAATATAATACGCCAATGGACCCAACAATGCCCTGGGAGGAACATGGAGTAGTGCACTTCATTCTTCAATAATCTCCAAGGACAATCTAAAGGCCCAAAGGCTATGATCACTCAATTCTCATAAAGTGCAACGAGGTGCCACATCGTGGACATGGACATGCAGCCTGCTCTGTCAACCAATTATACCAATTATAAGCAGGAGCCCCTGTGGTGTTTTGATAAGACCTTCTACAATTTCTCCCAATGAAGCAATTTGTTCCACTATTTGTTTACAGAGAGGCTTGACTCGCAGCGAAAATAATATTTGTTATCTGCCTTTACCATCAGAACACTGTGGATCCACCAATGGCAAATCTTAACCTGGCTTTTTCATTGAGGTTTAATCTGGTCACGGTGAGTTAGCATCTAGTATAAAGTGCATGTGTGAGTGTGTCTTTGCATTTAAGAGGGGATGGGGGGGGCAAAGGAGAGAAAAATAGACAAGCCAATCACTCTCCTCCTGCCCCCTCCCTCTCCCCATCCATGTCAAGAACCAATCACGTGTGAAAACTTGCCTTAACTTCGCTTGCCTGTGTGACTACAGCGTCAGAGAGTTTGACAGATCTGCGCGCCACGGAGGCGTCTCCCCGCCATTTGGCATGCCATGCGCGTCTGGTGCGCTGGAGACTGCCTGTCAAACGCCTATGAGTCGGCGCCGCAGCCAGGGACCCTACGGAGCGCCAGATGGGCCATTAAGGTAGTATTAATGTAGATGCCATCGCTTTTCTCCTCTGACTGGGACATGCTCTCTCGAACTGCGAGCAGCTGCTGCCATTTACTAGGACAGCTTCCTGCTAACTTTGGCCAACTGGCATCACCACTGACTGGCTCTCAATGTAATGATATACTTCCACTTCCTGCTATACCTGTGACTTTTGTCTTTCTTTTCCCTTCATTTTCCCCTTGCAGATATTTAGCGCTGATGACAGGTTCCTGCTTTTCTCTCGTCCAAAAACGTTTGAACATACACTCCTTCCTGACTATGATTTGCTCTATATTACACACAGACACACATTCACACATTAAAACGCCACCACACTACATGTATAAAAACCGGATCCATCTGTACACCCACTCTTGAGCTCATAATCAAGGCATGATATTCAGCAGTGTACGGTTATTTCTGTTTATGCCCTACTGAGTGCTAATATCATGCTTTAATTGAGAGAAAATTGGCTGTTGGCAAGAAACAGAAAAGAAGGTTACAAAAACCCCAACCATGAATAAGTGCAATCAGTAATATTCTATTTAGTTAAGTAGCCTAAAATGGGATGTTTTGAGATCATTATTCAAATCACATTGACAAAATCCTATTATGAGAATTAGTTTTCCAGAAGGAAATGTACAGAATTATTGATGTGTAATAAATGTGCTTTCAGAATTACATACACTAGGGGCATATTAGGAAACAGTGGGGTATGTGACTCAAACGGAAACAAGGTCACAAACATCATATTCGCTTATTCACACAGAGAAAACAATGGATATTTCAAGTGCAAATTTTAAAAGAGTAAAAAGAATAATGAGGGGTAATTGATACATGGCGAGTTTCGGAGTTCTAGCTGAGTTAAAGACTGCGGCCCTGAAGACGCCAGAGGAGAAAGTGAGAGAAGTAGTGAGAAAGATGGTTTTTTCTTGGTGCTTTTGAGAAGAAACTGGATCTCTCGAGGCACAGGTTAGCCTTCCTACACAGGCGAGACTACCTCCCTCTGTTTCCTCTCTTCCCTGTCTCTATCACTTCGCCTCGCCTCTCATTTTTCAGCAGAGCCCAGGGCCTGAGAGGAGGAACAGAACAAGCATCCTTTGAGGCGCCCCTAGGGGAGACGGGTACAGTGGTTTAGGTCGCAGTACACCCACACTTCCCATAGTTTCCAAGTGCTGTGTAACAATAGACAAGTGATACAAGTATACACTATACTACACTTTATTCTCTGCCACTCTTGCTCAGTCTCAACCTGCTTTTCTCCCTGCTCTCTCATTTTCTTCTCTGCAGCAGCAACCTAAACAGAGATGTGGGGTAGGGCCTCAAGAGGCAACTCAGACGAGGACTACAGCGTTGGCACCACTGGTGGTCAGTGTTGAAATCAAACGCGCTGCCATCGAAGCGCAGCGAACACTTCTGCTCCCACACAGCCGTTAGTGTACTTCTGGTATCAGACTGACACCTTCTCCCTCGACTGCTCCTGACAAGGAATTTCCTCGTCTAAGAATTAGCTCTAGCTTGCCCAGAGCAAAGCTGCAATTTGTGCAGTTTTGAATAGATTTGATTCTGAACAAACAAGATAACCTTTCATTGGAGTGAATAAGCATACTAAATTTGCCTCAAGAAAAAAATACGAGACAGAAAAAAAGTAAGTAAAGTAAAGTATAAACTATGATTTAAAAATACACACTTTTATGAATATTAAACCAACAAAATCAACATAGACGCAAACAAATTCTTCGGAACATCCAACATGTTATTTTGTACTAAGAAAAACTAGTTCACTGTATGCAAGTCTACTTGAAAAAAGAAAGCAATGCCACTAATCAGTGTGTGCAACCAATAGAGCTGAGAGAATGAGAATGAGAATGAGAGAAAGTTCATGTATTTCTGTGTGTGTGTTGGGTGGGAGTAACGCTGAGCATGAGGAATCACGGCCTACATATCAATGCGAGTAGTGCGGTACCAATACTTTCCTCGCAGCTTTATCCAGGAAATCCAACCTGCAATGAACAAGATCAATTCCTTTATTTACAAGGTGCATCTCGCTGCTTTGCCATGCAAATGCTATCAAAAGCACAGTAATGCCATCCTGTTATTGTGGGGGAAATGTTCGCACACAGGACAAGCAAGCCAGGCTTAGATGGGCGCAGAATAATGGCGTTACGGAGCTAAGCGATGTGTGTGTGTGGGTGTGCTGCAAATAGGTTATTTTGGATGTTTATTTAGAAGAAAGAAGGCATTACTGAGGCCTATGGTGCACCTAGGTATATGCTTCAAACCGAGACGATTAAAATGAATGAAAATATCCGGCGTTATTTTCCATTGGTGTGCAGTGAGAAGCGAGGAAAAGCCTGTAATCACATTATTATTTTGCTGGAGATCCAGATCAATCGGGGGTTAACGCATGTCACAATGTTTAATAACAACAAAAGATGGTTGCTTGAAAGATGTAAGAGATGGATGTGATGTAATGTTTAATATTGGGGTTTAGTGAGGGGACAAAGATTTTCAATTTCAATCTTTTCTTTTCGTTGCATTTTCGGTCTGATTTTACACACAAATAGTGTGTAGATGTGATGGTGCAGTGTGTTCTCTATGGTGGTGTAGTGGAGTTTGTGACTTGCACGTAGAGGAGGCACTTATGGAGAAAATGAAATGACGAATATTGGAAAGACCTCACATTTGAGTGTTACATCCAATTATACAAGTATAAGAGAGTTAGATTCTTAGGTCCCGCCTCCTTTTAGATCTGAAACTGAAATAAAGTGTAGCACAAAGAACAACATTTACTTTAGCATCAGCATCTTAAAGTGAATGAACAGCAAAGCGAGCCCAGAAACGGGATTACACGTACTATTCAAACAAGCACACACACAAATATTACAGCTTTTAAGATCTCTCTAACAATCACGTATAACAAGCCTTTGCGTTCACGTAGAATCAGTAGCTGCTGAGATTCTGTCATGCAATGGCGCGAGCTGGTGAGTGGGAGATTCAAACTTAATGAGTGCTTTGGCAGCTTATGTGGAAAAGGTAGGGAGGCAGGCAGTGATTAACGGAACACTTCAGAGTACAAGGCACAGCGGTGCTCAAAGAAAACAGTGATGATCTCCACTTAATCGCGGAGAAGCCCGGAGCATCTGCCGCCAGAGCAGGGCAGCGGCACCGGCAAGCTCCCGCTCCGCTAGGCTGTCATCTCCAGAGAGCTGTGGCCATATGCTCGAATCTGCCGCAAACTCACTGGAAGTTAATTTTCTGACAAAACACGGGGATAAATATGACATTCAAACAAGTTGTGCTCAGCCAGGCTGAACACGGATGCCGTGCCGAGCTCAAGCTGCACACGTGTCACACTTAGGAACAGAGTTTATTTTCATGCTCCCACGGTCTCTTTTTGCCACGCTTTGTAGAATTATAGACAATGGGCGTTACATTTTTGACTAGGAGGTGCTGACCTACTTAGGGACCGCAAAATGCAATTCAATGCAAAGAGCACACCTATGGTAAACGATACCGGTTTGATAAGAGACATTGACAACATAACCAGTTAATATGATATTGCTCAGTCTGAGAATGACGTTCATATAAGGAAGCAGATGTTACAAGACAATTGGAGAGGGAATGTCCACTTGACATACAATCATGTCTCTACAAAGCCTGAGAAAGTGACATTATCATTGTCCTACAGCGGACAGACAGACAGACAGAGAGCAGAGACATGAGGAAAATAAAAGATTCACTTTCATTTCCGTTCACAGAAGTATAGCTCCCCATGGTGTGACATTAAAATAATGTCAATCAAACCATTAAATAGGAGCTCTGACTAACCTCGTCTGTTGCAGGTGAAATGCCATAGCGGGCCAGAACAAAGGGCTCGCAGGTGTGAGCAGAATCCCAACACCTTATCACTTGGCCAATAAAGAACAGACTATAGTGTTTCTGAGATCTCAGCGGTATGCTACCACTCAGACAGTAAGGGAAAACGGAGCCTTGGGGGTGAAGCTGGCAGTTCCAACGTAAAGATTCTTTACAACAATAGCCAGTATCATATAGACAGAGTCTGGAGGACAGCTGGAGGTGGGGCAGCTTGTCTGGACCTACAGAACAAGGGCATAAGTGGAGGACTGATTGATGAAAAGACGGTGGAGACTGCTGGTATAAAGACAGAGTGTCGGGTTTGGACTTCCACCTGGGGCTTTTCGAAGCAATGAGAGGAAAGGGCGCTCACGCCACCAGGCCCCATTCCTCTGCCATTACTGTAACATGTTCCTCTTTCTGCATCCTTTACTTAAAATGAGATATATGCAACATTTTCTCCCTCGCTCCTCAGTCATTCTCTCTTTCGCCGATGGGGACTCAGTCCAGTCATGCAAATCCTGGTGGCCTTTATCAGAAAGGAGGTGTGAGATTTGGCCCCTGACCCTCTACAGTGCGTTCTGCTACAGAATGGACCTGAAATATTCTTCCATACAGCCAACACCTCCTTTTTACGCCAAACATTATGTGGGTGTAAAGAAAGACTTAATATATAAAGAGACTAACGTAACATTGAGAGACTGAGAAAATTGGAACAGTAGCACACACACACACACACACTCACAGTTGAATTGGGTAAATGGGCTTATTTTGCATGAGAAGGAAGAGTGAACGATAGCCTGGGCAGAGCAAAACGGGGGACTGAGGGACTGAATCAAATAATATGAGTAGGCAAAATTAAGCTCCAATGCAAGTGGAACACTTCACAAGAGAGCCAATTTCAATTCTACTGCACTTAATTTAGGATTTGTGTGGTTCAGAGGCAATAGTGCTCCTGTATGTTGAGCCATGTAAAAACTGGGATA
Source organism: Brotula barbata (assembly GCA_900303265.1). Taxonomy (NCBI): domain Eukaryota; kingdom Metazoa; phylum Chordata; class Actinopteri; order Ophidiiformes; family Ophidiidae; genus Brotula; species Brotula barbata. Next base: position 45,376 of record OMNV01001594.1, read on the forward strand.
GAGAGAGATAACCAGCAAAGTGCCATCCTGGCCCTTGAGGTATCCGTCATATTCCCCCATCCCACCCCTCCCTACACCAGTACACAGACACATATGAATTAACAGGTAATGATATCATACAGTTGAGATTATGGAGATGTTTTAAGGACTCAGGAAAGTCATTAGTCATAACAAGTGAATGAGAACACAAAATTTTAAAATCAAAATATTAAAAAAATTCAAAATATTTCTAAATTCATCATTTCTACTAAACAATGGAATCCAAGAACTGGATGGCGGCTGAGATCCCAGTGCTCATAGTTGTTTAGGTATGGTCCATTCACCGAGCAATAGAAAAATGCTCTTCCGTAACTCCTAATTCATACACAACATTTGGACATTTGATGTGTTCCAAACCAAAAGGTGTTAGATGTGTTGGATTGAACTCATTGTGTTTGTTATCAATTGTGTATTATTAACACCATTAATCATATTGTTTGTCCTTTGGCTTTTGCGTCATACCTGATGTTCTTTGAAGTCGGCCCGCCTGAAATCGTAGCCTAGCTGCGCATAGAAGTTGTTGCCAAAACTGTAGGCCTGCCCGGTTTCAGTCCATATGAAGGAGTGTCTGCTTCCACAGGCCACACCCACTATATTAGCCACGCCCACATCCATGTCACTTCCTTGAACGTTTTGTGCCCTTGGCAGCTTGATCTCAACTGGCTGGTTCTTCATCGTCCTCTCTCCATGGCCAAGTCTAAAAAGAGCAAAACAGTATGTGTGCAAAAACTAATGTGACAAAGCCAGAGGGTTTTGAACAGAGGAAAATCTTATAGAAATTTTGGTTTAAAGCTTAAATATGAAATCTGAGAGCCCATCATTGTTTGGCTTACACTGGGGCAAGAAGAGTGCAGTATTGTCTTCCTACAGACAGATAACTTAAAAGTCATGTTTGAGGTCAGTTTGAGTTCCTGGCTGAGAAATAATAACTGAACCCACCTCCGTTTGTGGCTATATAAATGTCTTTACATAGGACTTGTCTGAGAGTTGTGTCTCTGTCTCCATGTCCCTGGTGTGTGTGAACAAAGAACATCCAAGACCCTTTTTCAAGATGAGCTGGTCAAACGCAACCCCAGCACCCCGTGACCTGTGAGCTCCCAGCAGCTACAAACGGAGCTCTGCTGTTTGCTTCGTGATATAATGCTCCTCTTTGTGTTTGTTTCCCTGAGCCATCGTCATAACCTGCAATGCCCCGGCCATATCTGCTAGTTTGCGGCATGTCTGGGAAAAATAACAAACAGTCTTCTCCATTATTTCCACAAACGGGGAACGAAAGGTCCTCGCCCGCCATCCCCACGAGAGCCTGTATTGATTACAACAATGCTTCAACTCAGACAGGACCACTCTGGGGTCACTGCTATTTCCATCAGAAAGTTTGCCAGTTTAAATTTACACAGCTCCCTTGTACTCTCCTCCTCTCTCGCCTCCAGTTAGACACACAGGAGAGCTAAGGAGTTTTCACATATCAGAGTGCCAGTTGTTGTGTAACAGAGACGCTCACCCTTTGCTCTGCAAGTGGGTGTTGTGGAGCTCCAACTATAGGCTCCTCCAACTATAAGCTCCCCACTAGAGAGCACTGACCTGCTTAGAGGGGTCAAAGTTTCATGAGAAGAGACGAGAGAATGAGGGAAGCGAGATGGAGAGCGAGAGAGGGAGAGTAAGGGACAATGGGAGATGATGAGAGAATGAGAAGTCATGCCTTTGTTTCTTTTATGTACTTCTCTGAGGTCTACTGTGCTGCCGTTTGAGTACTTGAGGGCCACTGAATCACTGTATTCCCTGGGCCCTTAGATGTCATTACAGCCAGCCTGGCTCCAACCAGGAGCCAGGCTGGTTGTAATGCCAGTTTTAACAAGGAAGCTCATCAGGAGGAAAACAAAGTGTTTGTGCACAACTATGTCGATCCGTCTGCAGGGCTAGCAGCAAGGATATCATTCTTATAATAGGATGTCAAAAGAAAAAACATGGAGACAAAATGCCTCCACACTGCACATCATATTCCAAAGCTCCTGAAAGTAAGTAAAAGCTAAAACTGTTTAAGCACTCAAGTGATTGTTTGAAACACTGTTTTAATAATCCGATTTTCTTTTTTTTCCCCCGCTAAATTTAATATTAAAAATACAAACAATGCCTGGAGTGAAACTGTATGGGAGTATGCAAAGTGTAAAAATGTAAATGTATGACAGCGTGTTAATGACTTTTGGAACTCATACAACTAGAGAGATTTGGGCAAAATGCAACATAAAGATGGGTGTACTTTTAAGGTTACCCGTGTCCTGCATTCTTGTACTCATACATTGTCAGAATGACATCAAGTCTGAATGGTGCTATTATACCAACATTGAGGTAATTAGCGTAAAATTAGAAATAAACTTACTGTCCACTGGTGCCATTTCCCCAAGCAAAGATCTTGTTGTCAACTGCGGAGAAAAGAAAGAAACATTAATATCAGGCACATCAACCGAAATGACACGGTGCAAAACACTTATAAGCACGGACCGTGTGACACCGTACATGGGGTTTTGGTTATTATTGTGAGTATAATTTACTGTAGTAATCTTAAAAGGCGGTTCAGCTTTTCACAGTAACAGTTTAGGTTGTGTGTTTTCCCTTTGTCCTCGAGTGTAGAGTGAGTGGTGCCGTGTCAGTGGGTGGACCCTTCCCCGCAGTGTGAAGTTTGATTAATACAGCCTCGACAGAGAGTTCAGAGACTGGGGCCACCTCTCACACACCCCGCTGTAAAATAATGAGCCTTCAGCAGGAAGGAATAATATACAGCGGAGGAGAGACACACTTCCTCAGTCTTGAGTGCAAGCTGAATATATTCAAATGATATGAGGAGAGGAGGCCATTCTAACTGATTAGACTTGTCTCTGAGAGAGAGGGAAGCCTATATATTTCTCCTTCTTTGTACATGTATTTAACTGTCACCTTTCCGCTCTAATAATCCAACATGGCACTGATCCATTTGCATATACTTTCTATAAATACCTGGACCTGTACCTGTTCCTGCAGTGATTCCAGTCATGTTGGAACACAGACATGCCTTATTGGTCTTATGGGAACTCAAACACCGCTGGGGTAACAGCCAATAGCAACGGACTTTACTCATCAAGCCGGCTGAGTCCTCATACATTATAGAGTAGGCTACATGATTTACCTAAGCTTGTCAAAAGAGAAAAATTATCAGGCAAATGCGGGGTAATAAATTGTAATCCGTGCTGCATATGTTTGACTTGTGACCCTTGGCATTTTAAGGGTGGGGTTCCATGAGAGAGCTGTAGCAAAATGTGTGAAAGGAAATAACGTGAAAGGTGAAATACCACTTGGAAACTTCAGGAGAAATGTGCAAAACAGGTCACCAATTTCAGTGAGAGGTACGTGTAGTTTAAGGGATTCATACTGTTATCACAGGACGTGAAGGTTTACGATTTTAGCAAAGTTTCACGCATTACTAAATCATACTACATAAACAATAAAATATACCACAGTTGGCAGTGTGCAGATAGACACAAAGACAGACAGATGTGTTGTGTGCATTTTGGCATTTCTACAGTTATTAATTATACTAAAATTTCCAAACTGTAATAATGGTAATAACAATAACTACAACAATAATACAAACAATAATAATAATCATAGTCATCATATGCCACTAATGCCCTGCCTATTGTAATGATTTCGTTCTTACTTTTGCATCACTTTGTAGGACTCTAACACACTTTGGCTCTGCATATGGCCAAGCACGCATGATGTATATAGTCAGCTTTGATTCCCTTTACTACTGAACTAGCTGAAGCAATAAACACATGAGTGTAACTTCAGCTCCAGCTTGGGCACCAGAAAGAGACATCACCTCTAATATGTGGGTGTGTTATGAGCTTTTAAGTGCTCCTGGAGAATTGCACATGGTAATAATTCACATGAAATGATATCCTAGAGCCCAACTCAGAACATACAGCTCACTGGTCCGACCACACTCATTATGTAGTGCTGCTAATTACCGGCCTATGTAAGGATTCCTCTGGTCACAGGAATAACAAGGAACCAAGTCACTGTAGTGAAAGAACGTCAATTAAGGAACCACATTTTTGAACACCTGAATCGTAAATAGAGCAGCAGAGCCCAGGCAACGCTTCGAAAAACATCTCAGCTCTGTGGTTGACTGCAGCTATATACTCGTCATACATACAGAATACAAAAACAGCACACAAGACCGGGATTTAAGTGAAACTTAACACACTTTAGTGTCTTTGTCAGGATAATGAAATAAAGATGCAAATTAAAAAGCAAGTCAAATAAAAACAGCTTTTCCCCCTTCTTTTTGTAGTTTTTTCAGCTTTCTTTTGCTCCTTCAATACTTGAGAATTGTAAAGTGGGTGGGTGAGTAAAATAAATATCTGTGCTTTAAGAACCAAAAACCAGAAATATTGGCAGCCTTAGGACTTGCACACAAAATTAACGTTAGCAAAAACTTGGGTCAAGTAGAGGAACAGTTTGCATTTTACAAGAAGCATAAACAAATACAATTTTACATTTTTGTGTTAAAGATTACACAAGCGTGTGGGATTTATTACTTCAAATGCTTGCTAGAAAGTTTAGTGTGAATGATTGAGTTTTCCTGAAAATAGTCCGACCTGGCACACCCAAACAAATATTGAGAATCATTTTTCAACCATTTTTGAGCCAGATTTTTGTGGTCTGTATGTGGCTATTTGTTCGTGTTTATCTGAGCATCCAGATGCATCGCTGCACTGCTACACCCCCTCATCACCTTGTATCTCCGAGTCCTCTGTTATACTCAGAGTGGCAGATGTTTCTACCCCCCTCAAACCCATCCACCCACCCAGCTCTCCCTCTCCCTCTCTCTCGCTCTCTCTGCGGCAAGGACAGCGGCTGGCACAGGGGCACAGAGTCCGACAGCGGCGCATCAGGCTGACGGAGTGAACTGATGGGCAGGACTGCGAACTGGCAGTCTGGCACGTTGAGCGTTCGCCCTCCTTTGCCCCCCACAAGCCCTCTGCTAGCCCCCGCTGCTCTGCACCATACCCAGGCACCAGCATCCCAGCGGCTGGTGGCCCATTGCTTTGCTCCCCCATAAAAATAGCCCATCCCATTATTCTTCTGCCTCCCCAGGGGCCACAAGGTCTCCAGCATCATTACCAGGACTAAGGATCTGACTCTGCCGCCACCGCTTGGCATTCCCCCTCCTCTTCCCTCACTCCTCTTCTCTAATTATAGGTCAAGCACTCTTTTTGTAAATTATAAAACCTTTGTTCTTATCAGGAAAAACAAAACAAAAACAAACGATAAAACTTGGGGAAGAGGCGCAAGAAGAGGAGAAAAAGTTGATAAAGAACAAGGAGGGAAATGGTGTAAAAAATTTGAACGAGGGGGAAATTTTTTCAATTATAAAACCAAGCTAATTTGGTATGACCAGCGACTGTCATGCATGGTGACGGAGCTCCATTATGCAGTCATTTGAGCTCTTTCAAATTAGTTATGTTAATGTCCTGCGTGTGAATGTAACACTTGGATGGGACAAGATTTCAGCAATTAATTTCTACAGTCAGCGGAGAGACAAGCAAATTTATTTTCCCCCTCTCAGGGAATTGGTGGTGGAGGGAGTGAGGAGGGGAGAGAGCATTCTGGAGCAGGGAACAAGCTAAACACAAGACCTAAATAAAGCCTGAACAATGGGAGCCAATGCCTCCTCATTCATTCAATTGACAATGTTTTGCAGCTTAAACCTGTTTTATTAATTATGTTTGACATTTCCTTAATTAGTTTCATTTACACCAAATCAATCCCTGCTGCTGTACAGCGTCATTTATCATTTTAAAAAATTTGCATAGCCGGTGCTGACTTTTTCTACTTAATTATACATTAAAAGTGTCAGCCACGCTTGCTGCCTGGCATTATCTGAGGCAGAAAGGTTTGTGGCTGGACGGGGGTGGCATTAATCATCAGGGCGGGTGCGGGCAAGGGGTGCTCCCGGTCGCCAGTGGGGGAGCCGAGCGGGGCTTCTCATTTTCGTAGCTTGATGCTTCCGGGGCCGTAGCGACCTCAATGACCTACTGGGAGTAGCAGAGCAATCAACGACCTCCAGCCCCAAAAACAACTACAGCTTGTTTATAAACCAGGGTGAGAGGAAAACACAGAACTGTAAGCGGATAAAAAATAGAATGTATGGAAGTGGTGTAAAGGGCTTGAGTATGTTTCGGGAAAATTTGTACTTTAATGGAGGCTTTATATTTTTGCAAATTATTACTTTTACTTCACTACATACACTTTATCAACAAAGTAAAGTCAATTCTAAAAGACCACTGTCAGAATGTGGGAACACACCAAGAGTCCCGTTTCATTTTGTAAACTGTGCATGACTCCACTAAACATTTGCACAGGCACACGTCTTCTACACAATGTGTTTCTTTTTTAATTGATGTGTACTGTTGGTAAAAATCACAATAATAGTGCTATTAGTTTAGTTTTAGTTGTTTTGAATTGCTGAAACACCATGATTCTAATGCATAATTTTGCATTCTCACTGTGTCATAGGAGCATCAGTGATAATGAGTTCATATGACATAATTTTATGTTGGACACGCGATACAATACACTTAGTTTTTTGTCTGTTACTTACTTACTGTTACTTCTTGCTTAACCTAACCGGGTCCTTTAATAGCTGCATGATTGTATCGTATTCTTACAGAAGAAGAATTCTTCCGAGGAGTTCACCTTTTAAATAAAGGACAATGTGACTGATAGCTGCTTTTTCCTTCATGTAGACGGTCTGTATTTTGTCTGAAAAACATGTAGAGGCTGAGAATACGTATTCTGTCACTCAGAAGACTGCATCACAAGGCATGAAGGCCACATTGAAGGAGAAACTATTTTACATTGAATACCCAAGTACAGTTATCATCCAAAAATGTGTTTGCCATTAAAAAGAATTAACAAGAGAACTTAAACAACTAAAGGTGTCTATAAATTCACTCTCGTACAGCTTTAGGATTAAATCCACCATTGATGGTACAGTCAATTAATTTATTCAAATGAGTGAATCCAGCATCCACAAAAGATTATTCAATTCACAACACATGAAGGCAACTTTCAAACTTAAAATGTTTGCACAAAGTTATACAATTTTGCAACCCACAAACCCACTACAGCTCTAGCAGTGACAAGTTGGCTGAGTCAACTGGAGTAAGTCCATTACTTTCCCTTCCCTTCCCTTAGTGAACACAGAGTAAACTGACAGCTCATACACCTAGCAAGCACGCTCCCGAGTAAATCTGAGTGTTGAGGTGAACGTGGCTTTACAAATCGCCCATTCAGGAACCAAGACAGAAATTGGCAGGTAGGCAGAGCAGTGGTGTCAGGAGTGAAAATTAGTCTGAAATGCGGAGCGCAGCGAGAGGCTGAGTGAGCGAGTCTCTGAATAGCAAAAGCTATGGGTGTCACTGTGCGCTATGTTCGCATGAAGAATCAAACAAGTGTATTCTGGAGGTGAGTCAACACGTTTGTCGTATGAAAAATGAAAATGTTTAGTGTCGCTCAGGTATTACCACATTCAAAGACAAGTGTATGTGCATATCTGGGATGTGCAGTAGTACTGGGTAATGCACAAATGTACCGATTGGTCTTCTCAGTAGTTAGCTTGCATTGATTCTAATCTCAAACAAAGAAGCCTCTTTTTTAATCAAACAGATAAAATGTGCAGTTATAAAATCCAGTCATTTGTTACAAGAGGTGAGCAGCTTGAGCCTGAATAAGAGAAACAAATCCTCAATTCCAAGCTCTGGAAAAAAAAGAAGGGAAAAAAAGCCAGTCCCAAGCCACTGATCTCTAAAAAAGCCCCTTGAATAAGCTGTATCAAGATGCAAAGAGGAGCTGTAGCTGTGGCTTTGCAACGTCCTTCAAGGGAAACACAAAAGAGAGGCGGGCAACAAAGGACCTGATGAAGTTGCTAATGCCCTGGCATGCCCCAACAGGAGCAGCAGGGGGCAACCAGTGGGCGGCTACATGGGCACGCCTCACTGCCCTGTTTGGCCCCAGCTAAAGCACTAACAATCCTCCCAGGGTTCTTAGATTAAGAAATGCAGAGCACAACAGCAATATCTGGATTTGAAATTGGACCCATCAATATTGGGCAAAAGGAAAAAAGAAGTTACTGTAGCTAAAAAAACATGGGACTGTTTAAGAATTCATTCCTAAAATCTGGGGGACATCATTATTCTGGAAAGTTCCTAATCGGCGCATTAATGGCGCCACATTCACTGAGGAACTTTCTGTTATTTCAAAGTAAAGTAGTTGAAATAAGCCACTGACTCTTTTCACTCAGGAAAATATTCTAATTTATATAAGTGATCACTCTAAAAACTGGAACTTTCCTCTCTCTAAAGCCCCCCACACATTACTATCAATTCCCCAACCAAAAGTACCCCTTTAAATGCAAAACATTTCCGCTATCAAGGATTATGCTTCCTTTCAGGATGTATGAGAAAGCCTTTGTGAAAATATGATGATGAATTCATGGGCCTAAAACTCTGGGGTAGTTTTTACATCGGCAGAAAACGGAGGGAGGGGAGGAGAAAAATCACCTATTTGGATGGCATACATTACCATTACTCTTGTATTGTGTCTCTACTTTTCATAATGACGGGGATAAGTGTCCTGCTCCGAATGCGTATCCGCTGACAATGGAGGCAGACATTACTTGGTTAAAAGCTCAGGGTCCTGTGGGTAAAGAGGCCCAGAGAATAAAGAGTATCCGTCATGGCTAACGAGCTATAAGGATAGCACATTGCCTTTATAAATCACTAGATCTTGCTGTTTATTTAAATTCATTGGTGCCTCATTATAACTGAGCTATGCACCTTTAGGTCCGAGTTGATTAGGAGTGCCATAGCTCAAAATGGCTTTTAATTCAGTGAAACGTAGCTCTGACCTTGGTGCCGTAACCCTGACTAAAACACGCAGCGACTCCCACATTAATAATGATGCTACCTTTACTGGGCCGCGGAGCCGCGCCGCTGCTACTTAAAATATGTATTATTAGTTACCAGCGATGGCACATTTATCACACCAAATTACCCTTCAGTGTAAAACTGCTTAATTCTGGGTCCCTGTACCCCTCTGCACTATTACCTGCTCTTTAGAAAGGCCCGGAATTAAATGTAGGGATGAAATGTCAGGGTAATGGGGAAGAGGATGCGGGTCGATGGGATGCACACTTGATCATTCCCTAGTGGCCTTCTCCACATCCACATCCAGACGATATACTCAATGTGTCTTCCTCATAAAGGGAGTTTCCTACAGCCGTGTTTTCCGGACCTTTAAAGATGTGAATGAAGCTTCTTTGAAATATACTTTATGCTGGTCATTAATATCACTAGAAAACCACTCTGTGTTGCTTCAATGAGAACTCCATACTAGAGCTATCAAGATTTCATGACAACTTTGGAAAAGCAAAGAAAAATTTAACAACCACGACTCCCTCCGGCACCATAGACAGACACTTCTGTGACTTGGGTGCACGTAGCTAAATAAACATGCACGAGTGATTGCGCACACACACACAATAGACAGACACGGGAAACTAGGCTGCAGGCTCGAAACACTTGTCATTGTTCATCCTCTGCGTGCCCACCAGAGAATGATTACTTTGACCAATCGGCTAAATGATTAGATCAATTAGGTGTTTTGGAGTGGGCATCGCGAGCAGACTGCTGGAGCCTCAAGACCTGTGGGACTTGGCCCATCAGCACCGCCTCATTAGGTCCCTGGACTCTACCCAATAACGCACCACAAAGACAGGGAAAGACAGCAGGGACAGGGGAGGCAGAGACAGACGGAGAGACAGAGATACAGAGAGAGGGAGTGGGAGAGAGGACTAAGCTTCAATAGGTGAATTAGATGCATTCATAGAACAAAGCACCCCTGGGATCAATTGTGTTTATGTGATACAACATCTCACAAACATGTGAAAACAATACAAAGTGTTCTAACACATACATAAGTGGGTGTATTTTGAGTGTTTGCCATTTAATCCATTGTTATGAGACCAATGGGAACACACTGGTATACCGAACTTGTTCTCTCCAAGGGTGACATCAAACAGTCCAGTAATAATTTTGATTATCAGGGGCAACGCTATGTGCGAGATAAGGAGGAACACAGACAGCGCTGACACAAACATATTTCTGATATCAAACACAGCCATAGAGTAGATGAATACATACACATTACATTAATGGTTCCTGCTCGTCTGAGCAAGTGGCAAGGCTGGAGCAGTGGCAGGGAAAAGAGAGACGTTACACACATTCCATCAGATGTCGAATCAATTAGTCACAACCGTCTTCCAGAGTCAGAAATAACCACTTGTCCCCCCCCCCATCCCCAGGGAGCCAGGGGATAGGCCTGGGCAACAGAGGAGAAATGGGAAAAGATCCAGGAACACCAAAGGGGGGTAAAAGGGAGACAAGTGGAAAAAGGGAAGTGGATAAATATTGCTATCTGTTCCATACTGCACATTGTGTTCATATACTGACTCCATTTTCACTGGATTTCCATACGTACAGAAGGTTCGAGAAATGCTTTGCATATCAGAGGCCACTCAATTTGCACACCGCAAATGCTGTGGCCATTAACATGTGATGACATTATCTGCCTAATCACACTAACAGAGGGCTCCTCTTTAATGTATACAGCACAACCCCGACCCATGGCCTAGTTGACGGCATCGCGGTTTTCACTGGGCTGCTGTTTGAATCTTTTCTATCATCACAAAGCCTTTAATCTTTTAATCTGCAGCATAAAGCGAGCGTATACAACACAGAGATCACGTGACTACTTTGCTAAAAGGTAAAAAGACGTGATTATTGGCTGTAAAGAGAACCACAATGAGGATCCTTTCCCCGTAGGCTAAAAATAATTTAATCTGTCATGTAGGTGCACGAATAACAGTCTTATACTTGAATAGCACCCATTATTACTGTGCGTCTGAAGTTGGTAGCTGTTAAATCTGTTCCTCTTCGTATGTACTGTGGTACAGAAATGGGATGCCGTTGTAAATCTGCTTGGTAATCTCTCTGAAGCACTAGACTGGATTTTGTGCTGTGTAGAGGAGAAGAGAGGATTCTATTTGTAAGCTAAAGTAATAGTTCACTAAGTGGAATGTGGATTTTGATGCCCTTTGTGATCTCATTTCGTTGTAGGAATAAGCTTGTGCAAAATAGTTGACTAACAAGTTAGTTAACTAATTCTCCAAGTGGCCCAAAAGTAGACACTACATATAAAGCTGCACAAAGTATCCTGGTATTCAGATGACGGCTACCTTTCTCGCATGCCTAGCCAAATGCTTTCTCCTTTTCTTTGTTGAGATTTTTGGCGAAAAGCACCTCACAAAGCTAGCGTGCTGAAAGTGCAGCAAATAGCACCATTCACAGTCTTCTTTTTAAAGTTTCAATGGTGAAATCTGCCTAATAAGGCAAAGACAGCAGGACCCGTCTGCATGCAGCCTGAACCAACCCTCTGGGTTTAAGTGTTGTTGTTTGCACATGGCCTCAACCCCCAGAGGCAGTGAGATTCGAGGAAGACACAGAGACAGAGGGGGGACTATGTTGAAACCAAAAATGCTGCAGAGGAGGCCACAGGCATCCCACAATCCCCTCTGATTCTGCCTGTTATTTTCCCAGGCTGCAGCAACGGCTCCTTGATGGTAGGGGTTGGCAGCGTAGTGCCGGTACGAGGCGTCAGAAGGCTCCGGTCCCCGCTCTGATTCCGCCACATTAGATGGCGTGTGTTTGTGCCCCAGGGATCGCAGCGCCTCAGCCTGTGTTTGGGGTACTTTGTCAGATGACTCAGTGTGTGTGATTTATGAGCTCTGGAAAGGTTGCATTTCCAGCACGCGTGGACGTCCGCATGGTAAATGGAGAAATTCTGAATTTATTAACATACAATGAATGATGATTAATGTTTTGGTATAGATCATGCTCTCTTTTCAGATGTCTCTGTGTGGGGGTGATATATGCAGCAATAAAATGATATGTATGTACTCAAAACCACATTGTTGAGCTTTGAGTCCATGGTTTGCTTTCACTGTATGCCTGTGTGATGATAGTATTGGAAGGATTTGCAGTGTCGTCTGAATTATCTCATGGACATTTATACATACGGCATAACATTGCTTCTTTTGCATATATTACACTCCACAGAAAGTGAACCATACTTTTCTATGGCACAAGCAGCTTGCATAATCAATGAGGGGATGTATGAATTAAAAACACAGAAAACTATGAGCAAACGAATGCAATTTAGACCGATATCAGGATACATTTGGAGATCCATTCATCAAAATCCCCTACATTATTAACTTTTGTATTCTACAACACATCTTGTGTCTCCCTCATCAGCTTTTTCAATATCTTCTCAAATATATTACTGCCAGTGTCGAGTGGGTATGTTCACCCTAGGCCAATTACTGCGGTGAACCATAAAGGTAAGCGGTGCTGAAGAAGGTTTTGTCATATATTTGCCTTTATGTCCCAGCCAGACCCCCCTCGGTGGTCGGTAGGATACACAGGGAATGTCAGACATCTTTCTAATAACATTGACAACAGCGGAATCTTTATGCAGAGGCATGAGACATGCCTCTGCATAAAGATTCCTCTGACACATGACAGGTTTTTGGAAGTATGTCAATATGGGTGAATGAGAGTTAATGACAGCCTATGCCTATCCACATGTTTGCATCCAAAAATAGCAAAACTAGACCGACTCCTACTTATGCAACGACCTTACAAGTTCACCATTAGAATAAGGTTGAATACTGCTATATATTTGCACCAGAGAATAAAAGAGAAGGTGGCTGGGTGAAGTGACTGTTCGATTGAGGAGTTAAATGATCAAATGTGTGCCTGCATATCTTTCACACAGCTGTAAATATAAAAATTTTGACGTGATTCCATCAGATCTGATGTGTCTATGTGCATGTTCTCTCTGTGCTGATTGCATATGTATGCATACGTAGCTGTGCAAGAGCGCACGTGCATGCTCTTCTAGGCTCACTACATATGTATGTGGCTGCTGTCAGAAAAAGCTGAGTGGTGATGAAGGATGGAGAGAATCAGAAACACATTGGGCTGGGAATGGAGTGTGAGCCGCAGGGTCGCCCTGGCACAAAACACAACTGCCTCGCACATCATTACCCTCATCCCCCTAATGCGCACAACACTTAAAGCTACAAACAGGCCCGACACCAGAACATGCACATAGGCACATGAGCAGTGCACACACGCATACTGTAATCCAACACACTCAAATACATGCACAGAAACATACATTCATGAACAGTAAAGAACACATTGTGATATTGCTTTCTGTATAGAGTTTGCAACCAATACTTTCTTGTGAGCATTAAAACAAAGGTTGGGACAGAGTAGATGATATGGCCAAAGTATCATATTTTTCCACAATATGAATGTATAGAGGGAATGTTTTTGCCTTTCGATACAAACAAGGAAAGTGCAATAGTACGCAAGATTTTCTTTTCAGGATTTGTACATCCTTAAGTATTCAGCCAAAATATAGTGAATAAAAATAAGGTACAATCAACAATTCTGCATCTAATTTCACAATTTCTATCAGGAACATGAATACTGAGTTTAACTGAAATGCTACCTTAACACTAGTGGCAAACAAGCACATGATATTGCAGATGCGTTAGTGTTGTCCAGAAATGTTTAAATCGGGCTTTGTCGTTTTGACTTTCTGAAAGCTTCTCATGACAAAGTAAGCTTAAGCACACTTCTGCACACTTCAGATTGTTGCGCACCGACAGAACAAAAAAATAAAAGAAGGAACATTTCAAACTGAATTAAGCTCCACTGGGAAAGGTATACCTATTCAGCCGCAAGACCTCTGTAAAAATCACAGCAGTTTCACACTGTAACGGATGCCTTCCTCCCTTCTTGCTGCATGAGAGGTTTTAGGAATGGTGGAATCGGGGGAACACTAGGGCAGAGGAAAAAAAAGGGGAGGAAGACGGAGAGAGCAGGAGATACGATGCAGAAGAGTGGAAGAGACGGTAAGCCAAGCATAAAATAACTTCAATCTAACATCCTCTCAGTGGGGCGGTAGGAGGCAAATAGCAATCCCACCAATGCTGTGTACTCAAGGGTGTTCCCCCCACCTCTCACTGACCCATAGAGAAGAGGATCATGGGAGAGCAGGGATGAGACAAACCCACTTCAATTAAGGCACGGCGACGTCTCGTCAGCGCGGCAGATGAGGTGTCAGAGAGTTCAGCCGTGGATAGATCACAGGAAAAGAAAAAAAATAAAGAGTTCCTGGCTCAGCACAGTCAGGGTCTTGCATGCCTTGGACCTTTCTTTCTCTTCCCCTTTTTCTCCACTTTTCTTTTAGTGGATGGCAGATGTTGGATGCATGGATTTTTTTTGGCTTTCTTCCAGGGTCAGACTAGCGGGGATGTCAGCAGACCCACTCGTGTCCCTTCACGCAGGGATGCAGGACTGTAGGATAGATAAACTCCTTATCAAATTTGTGCATTAGCGGTGAGCCACCTCAACACACCTGCAAATGACATTTAAAGGTCAAAGCGACATGTACGGGTGGGGAGGCTCATACAGCACATTATGGGGCATCGAGATTTGCTAGGGGAAGCAGGGAGTCAAATCAGAGGTATGGTTTAAGGAAGAAAGAGGGAGATATGACTAAAATGAACTGTTTCAAGAGGGTAGTCGGATACACACACTCACAGACAGTGTCGAGTTGCCGGGTTGCCTTAACCACCGAGGGAAATAAACTCATTGTGCTAATAATAAAAAAAATAAATAAAAAAAATGCTATTATCACAGTGCATCACACCATTCAAAATACACTGGTACAATGGCGAAAATGTGCCATCCTGTACAGAGAAAGAGATTGTCTTAAATGAGAGAGGCCGGGGGTTTGTGAGGGGGGTGTGAGGGGCACACCGGGAGACCCTGAGATATTCACACAGCTCTTCCCCTGCCAAGGATTTCCAGAAGATATCTCTCTCTGTGATTAGATTGACATTACCATAATATCGGCTTTGTCACCTCGCAGGCCAATTGTTAAGGAAAAGTGCCATCCTTTCCTCTTTTCCCATGCAGACTTCAAGCAGGCGGGCAGGCAGGCAGGCAGGCAGGCAGGCATCCCAAGGTATTGAAGCCGCTTTCTCCTCTCTCTTTCTCTCTTTCCTTCTCTCTCTCACTCTCTCTCTCTTTCTCTGCACCCAGCAGCCCCCTCCTGTGAAGCTCCGTTTGGGAGATACAAGCTGGATTTGGCTCGAGTCCTTGCCTCTTCCCCAACAGTCTGCGTGGCTGCTTGGTGTCTGAGCGCCAAATTCTCCCAGCCCAGCTGCACCGATTAGCACAGGCAGATTATTAGCCAGGCATCTTCTGGAAGCACAGTGTACTTCATCCTTTTTTTTTTTTATCCCTTTTTTGTTTCACTTTCAATCCATTGTGTCCCATGCGGTATATGTGCCTAATCAGCCTACGCAAGACAAAGGTAAAGGACAGAAATAAAGAAATAAACAATTAACTTGACTTTGAATCAAGCCCCACGTGTATTGAAGCAAAACGGGCAGACTGAGATGACATGAATTTGTTATTACTGCTTGTGGATACATCAGCAAAAAGCGATTCATCAGCACTGTGAAAAGAGCTCTCTCATCTTTCATTCCTTGTCTCTCTTACCCCTCTCCCACCTCCCTCCATTCCCCTCCCCTCCTGCACCGTCTAGCACCTGTCCTGCTGCCAAGATTTCACCTTCCAAACCCTGGGAAGTGGGCATCCCACTCTCAAACTTGTGCAATGCCTTATCTGTTCCCCACACACTAAAATCCGGCATCTGAGGCATCCTTCTCACTCTGTGCCAGAAATATGCCTGCACCTCTCTCTCCCTCTCCCTCATATTCTCTCTCACCCCGCTCTCCATCGCAATCTTTCCCTCTCTCTCTCTCTAGAGCTTTGCATTTGAAATTGAACAGACACACAACCAATTTATCATAGGCTGACACGTGTCATGTCCAAGGCCTAACCACAGGGACTTACAGTAGGCATTGCATTTATCCCCTTTGTTGTCAGCGAGGACCAAGACAATACCAGGAGCTATTAAAACGCCGGTAGAAAGTAGAGGGAGAGAGGTGAGAAATGAAAGAGGTGAACATATACCACTAAACATCACCCGGCACTGCGCACCTCTGATGTTTTCGACTATGAAAGGTTAGGAACCACTGCAAGGTCAAAAAAAGCATTTTCCTAACCAACTATCAGACGTGTGATGTAACCCCAGAGGCCAGGACTGGCAGGAGATGGATCATGGGGAAAAGTTATCACAGTATGGGACCTTTTTGCAAAAACACAATGAACTACTCTGACAAAATGGAAAGACCAAAATGGAAACTGACCAAATGAATGCCCCTGGGAATCATTTTAGAATAATTGGGAATACATAAAGAAGCCTCGAAAGTTCACTCCCCCGTACTAAGCTGCCATTTAGATGCTTTCATAAGCTGCAAAAAAAGAACAGGAGATACTTAAAGGTAATCACTCCCGAGACATGAAAGGGGACAAAGCTGTTAATGTGCATCATATAAAAGCCTTGCTGTTTAATCACTTTATCACTGTATTATCACTTCTCTCTTTGAACGGGTCCTTTAAAATAACAAGTCCTTATCATTGTACTGCGTGGAAGAGGCAAGAAAGATGACCCCCTCTTGATAATAGTGTCACTACAAAGAATGTATATATTCTCTTTATGCAGACTAGGTGGAAAAGATAAAGAGAATGGGGACAGAGGCTAATGAGATCAGGGAGGTGTGTATGTGTGTGTGCACTTGATAAAGTTATGAATCACAAGGTTATTAATTGGCATCTCATGCACCCACAGGCTTACACAGATTGGCCCATTCCACTTTAACACTACCATATAGTGATTAACATGAATGTTGAAAAGGTGGAGTGCAGAGAATTTAGTATCCGGCCATGCTGCTGGTTTTGACATACAGATAAACTTAAGAACGGTAAAAGAAACTGAAAAACAAAGTGCAATCGTCCACCTTCTCTCGGTAGCACCATTCAAAGACAGCATCATACATCTTAAGCCCGCAACGCTCCGCTAGACCTGGAATTTGAGAACCACTGAGACTGTTCATTACAGTGGTAAGTGACCTTTTACAAACTAGCTTTGGAAGCCATTTTGGCTCTTCCACTAATTAACAAGTGGTTATGCATGGGAGACAATTAATGGAAGGTCAAGTGTTTCACCGGCTACCCTTTTCTAGATGCCATTGGGCCCCTGACACTAAAAGTGAAGTTCAGAGCCCATGTAGTCTCAGCTCTCGTCTGATTTTCAGAGTAGTATTTCACACATGGGAACTAGTAGCCTCTGTGGTGTGAGGTAGATAAAGTCTTTGGTTTCTGTCTCGAATTGGAGAAAAGGGAGTATAATGTGGCACTGCGGTTAAATATCAGATATGAATCTAAAAGAGACAGAAAGGAGGAGACGGTGTGGAGAGACCCTGGAGTCTCCAGATTTAATGACGAATGCCCTTGCCATGTGTACACTGAACCTTTCATATTTAGATACATGCTGAATGCCAAATCAAATACCGGGCACACACAAATGGCTAGATTGTAGCGGCTACTCAGGATGTGTAAGTGGTAGAATTTCTCTTGCTCTGAGTTAAACCGCTCCTTTGTTGAATTATTCCACTCTCGCAGCTTTGTATATTTACCCTATTTTTTACTTTCACAGCGTAAAGGCTGATGTTGACTGCTATTAAATTTCCCTGGAGGGCACACTCCCTCACTCACATGCTCCTATCAAATGAGCCAACAAAGCATATCAGGGCGTCGTGTCTGTGAAACACAGCATCACCTTTGTTCACCCTTCATCAACCCTCCGCCCCCATGCTATTACCGCAGGACTATTCCCTATTCCCTGCTTAACCCTTGTCTACAGGACTGGTGTCACACAGTGCACCACTCTGCTGCTCTCCATATTCCACAGTCCCTCACCTCGGCTGACACCTAACGCTCGCTTGTCGCCTCTGAAGTGCACACATGCATACAAACGCGATCACGACACACTCAAACGCACACCAACTAATACACAAACCTGCTAATGCTGATACTGTAAATTATCAACCCGTGGTTACACACACCCACACACACACATATATATATATAGAAATTATTTGCCTGTGGAGGGTTTAATGTCTCCACATCTTTGCCCTTCATTACAGTTGGCGCACTTGTCATTCCAACTGAACTCTGGCCCCTCACCCTCCTCCCC
>OMNV01001594.1:63782-80705 GCA_900303265.1 Brotula barbata
ACACACGCACACACACACACACACACACACACACACACACGCGCGCACGCGCACACACACACACACACAGAAACTGGCACACGCGTGAAAGAGTTAACAGTGAAGGGAAGGTGGCAGAAGAGAGTGGCATTGGGAACGTCTGTGCCTGCCGACGGCACCTCTGGGATTGGTAAAGTTTGATTTGATGGCTTTTCCTGTTAATTAGGGTTTGGAGGTGACTCCTGAAATGAAAATGGGCAAAATGTTCAAAAAAAGATGTGCCAATTCCCACCCCCTCCATCCATCTCCACCTTCCAAAACATGTGACCCATATACTGGAGTACCTTGTAACGAAAGTAGAACAATCAAGTCATTTGAAGTTATAGGCCACTCTGTGTGTTTTTGCCAACGTAGGCAGGGCAGATCAGTCCAACTTACAATACGAAATAGGCTAAAACTTATTAGCGAACAACGGCAACAACAAATAAGAGAACAAAGCAAAGAATGTTGACACTTTAATAACTTATACATAAATATGATTCAATCAACTGGATTTACATGTCAAGTAAAGCTGCCCCCTGCTGGTCTGGAGAAACAACTCGCGTGCAAAAATATTTCATAGCCGTTAAACCATATTTTTTCTAAACGTAGTGATGAAAAGAAGGAGAAAGAAGAAAAGGAAAGAAAAATAAAGAAAGACAGAAAGAAAGAAAGAAAAAAAGAGACAGACACACTCATTTGTAACTTGTCATATCTGATATTTGATCACATTGAAGAGGAGGGTCAGGAGATGGCCCATATCTCTTACACTGGATGGCTCAGCCACCCTCGCCGCCCTGTCTGTGGGCGTTTTTACTGCAGTGTGGGACTCTTAAACACTTCCAGTACACAGTGGCTCAGCTATTTCTGATTTACTGTGTGCGTGCCGTCCTCCATTTTATTTTACAGCTGGCTGGAATGCTGCTGCAGGAAGATACAGCAAAAAGCCCAAGGTCAGGCCACGCAGCCACTGAGATGAGAGACACACACACACACAAACACACACAGTACATACACTCTTTCTTCTGCCCAGCATTACCGCTTCTTTTGCTCTGTCCACAGACTGCAGTTTTCCTTTTTGCTGTCCATTTCTATTCTGCACTTTTCTTCTTTTTATTTCTCTAATCTAGCCCAACATTTACCCATTCATTGTAGTATAGAGGAAGTTCTTTTTTTCATTCAATATTGTTGAAACAATGCACATGAACAACATAGTAGTCATGAAGCCCTAATTTTGGTGACAACAACAATATAATAAATAAAACACACTTTGATGTTCTTATTAATCAAGTTTTCCTTTGGTGCTTAAGTGAGCTCATGTGCAAGCATGGGTGAGATGGGATAAAGAAAGTGACAACAGACCAGGGGGAGAGGCGGGAAAGAAGAAAGGAATGAGGTGACTGGGTGAGGGAAGAGATGATGGGGTGTTGGAGGGCACCAACAGTGTCCTGACAGCATGTAGAACAGTCACCAGATATCTTTAATCAGTGAAATGTATTTCCCTCCTGCTCCGCCGGGGAATTGTTTGGCGGTCAGACGTGCTGGGGCGACACAAATGAATCTTGGCGGAGGTGTGGACAAAGGCGGGCGTAAGGTTATGGCATGTAGATGATTGGAGCACTGCCGGTTTCTAAGGGAGCTGCCACATCCCACCGAGCGGGTGTCATAACCAGATGATGAGGACAGGGCCCCCACTCTCCGACCAACAATGGCACGGGTGGAGCTGGCCGCTTTGTGAATGCCAGAGTGTGTTTGTGACTACGTTCACATACACATGCATGCACTGTTTAGTAGCCACAGCTGAAAACACTGCAAAAAGGATCAATATTATCCATTGCTATTCTTAGTTTTATAATAAACAATTTCGTGATGGCTAAAACATCTTTTTTGATCTTACAACATCGACTTTATCTACAGGGACTGAGAAAATGTTTGAATTTTTATGTTTATTAAATTTTATTATATTTCTTTTTGGAAAAAAATGGTATGTGGTGCACACCTACCAGTAACTGTCCACAAAACCTCAGATTATCATAATTCAAGCACATGAGGACTCGAAGAAAACAATTTATTCTGGCATAAATCATATAATAAAAGCTTCAAAGATGATATCCATTAACAACATATTGTATCTGATTATTTGGCCCCATTATTAAGACCTCAGTCCCCAGCTTGAGGGATGGTGAGGGAAAAGACTTCCTCTGGCCTCACATTGCTAACCAATCACGACCTAGTGGGTGTAGTTTGAAACAGTTAAGGGTGTGGCTTATGATGCCCCTTAACCCAAAACCTCAGAGGGAACCTCATTCACAAAGATGTCTTCTTGTCTGTATTGCACTCTCATCCTCTCAGCTCTGACACATTTTATTGTTAAAGAGGAGAATGATATGAAAAACAAAAATGCAGAGTGGCCTAGATATGTAATGCGCAGCAGTGATTCTCAAGGTCTAACAGACAGGATGTATAAAACACAGAGAGAGAACAAAGGGCAACTCCAAACGGCAGGTCAGAGAAAAGGGCAATACACCAGGTGTGGAATTGCAGGGTACAAATTGTGGAAAGGAGGGGATGTGGCTGAGTGGAAGTGTGTGTGTGCGTATGAGAAAGAGAGAGAAAAGAGAGAGAGAATGGGTAAGTGTGTGATTGTGTGCTGAGGTGAGAATGTTCTTAATGGGGTACAGGTGACAACATGCTGACCAGAGCCACTGAACAATGATTACTCAGGGATTATGAGGGGCGCGTGTGTTTGTGTGTGTGTGAGAGAGTGTGGGAGAGAGACAGGGAGAGAGACGCATTCAGAAACTTCCAAAGAGTCTATTTTCCAATTATTGTGCATAAAGGAACGAATAGAATACTCAGAGGTAAAAAAGAAAAAGAAAAAAAGAAATCCCGTAAGTATAGAAAAAAGAAAAAAAGACTAAGTGTCGCTTTTTGATGACGTTGATATTGATGAGAGAGAGAAAGGGTGGAAACTGAGTATTTGTTTGACAGCACTTTGTCATTCATTCCACATTAATTTAATTGTACATTATTTTATCACTATTTGAAAGTTTAATTAGAATTAATTTCAGAACATCTAAGTGACATTACTTTATCTAAATTGGCAATGGATTTCAGATTTTTTTTCGGAAAAATAAAATGATTAACAAGAAGTGCAGAAAAGTGTGCAATCTGACATTTAAACAGTGCTAATGTGAATGAATTCCAAGTGTTTATTTCATAAATAACTCAAACCAAGGAACGTATCCATTTACATGACCGTAATCAAATTTGAAAAGTCAAAGTTTACAAATTTTAAACTACTAAAGTTTTAAAAGATAAATGGTCAAATATCATGTCATGAAATATCCAGTGATTCTTCCAATAATTAAAAAAAGGGAGAAATTAAGGGCAATTAATTGTCACACATCAGACTAATAAAAGTAATTATATTAACTGCAAAATATTTTACTCTTACACTATTATAAATATCATCTTTGAAGAATTGTTTGGTGATCACATTAAGGTAAGACGAGCATAAATCTTGTGCATTAGCAACAATTAATTTAATAACTCATACAAAGGATAAAGCTGAAATAATGTCAAATTTAAATATTTTCCACTGATTTTGTTACTAGAAATTTGAATTGATGAAATTAAATTTATTTTGTCCCACTAATGTTCATAAATGATCAAAGAAGAAAAATCTGTCCTAAGAAAATCAATTGTTTAATTGTTCACTTGTTTTTTTTTTCCTTACACCACTGAAATTATATTACTGGACTACCTTGAGATTATTTCCATTTTCATAGTGCTTGTTTCTTTGTGTGTAACATAAAACAGATTGTTTACCCCTCATTTCTTCTAAGATTAAATTTTTTTCAGATGATGTACTGCCAAAGTAATTTCAAGTAGTAATTTTGAATAATTCCAAAAGGCTTGTCAAAATTAATGAAAATATTTGTAAGGTAACTTTCTAATTCCTCTGACTTGTGAATTTGTGTTGGAGTGCCAAACGCATTTATCACGGCATAATTCTGTTTCCACGGGCGTCCCCCACAATGGAAATGCAACATTGTGTGGAACATTGGTGCCCCCTAGTGTTAATTATGACCTATTGATTGGATCAACACTGATTAAAATGATGCCCAATCAATTGCGCCTGGCAGTAAATGCATCTCATGTCACAGAGGCTTCGGCATATTACAGAAATGTGGATGAAGAGATTTGATTTGATTATGTAGATCTATGATCTATTACAAATTCTACTGAATTATGGAATAGTCATTTTAAATATAAGAGTAGCCAAATAAGAGTATTTTTTGTGGGGCAACCTCAACAAATTAAGCAAATCCAAGAATTTTAATTTACTATGATGTATTTCTTTTACAAAGTTTGATGCGTCCGATTTATTTTAGTGACTCTTTCCTGAGACGTTTTTTGGTGAGACAAGTCATTTTCAGCAATTTTTTTAATCTTCCTATCCTTTTACATCATTTTGCCGCAACTTGTGTATGTTTTTTTAAAATATACTTAATAAATAAACTTGACTTAATTTATAGATTCCTATTTCATTTTATTTCAGGACATTAGACATATTTTTACATTCATTTCACTCTTAGCCCTAAATTATTGAAACTCGTCAGAAAATGTGTGGGTTGAGCTAATATAAGCTGGGATTTCACGAAGATAATTGTGACCATTCGGCACACACACACTTCCTTTGACTCTTCACTTTCTCCCTTAAATGCCATCTCCTGTCTTCTCCCTCACACACACACACTGTAGTTCTTTCACTGTTGGCTGAGTGAGACTGCATCATGAACTCATACCCTCAACTCTTCCCTCTCATCTCAGAGCTTTGGAAATTAAGTTATTCTCATCTGGCAACCCTCCCTCCCCTCGATCCCCTCGATCACAAAGAAGCCGTCAAGCTAAAGATATGAAAGCACCCCACAACAACCCCGAACCCCCTCCAATAAGCATGCCATGTTTCTTATGCAAATGCCAAAGAGAAGCACTTACAAGAGGACTTTAAAAGTACGGAGACCCCATCAATGCTGCTGGGTATTATAACGCTCACTAGCAAATTTCTATGGGTCAGCTGTGGAGGAATGGAGCTGCCAATCATTTTCACATGTAGCAGAATTTGTCTGTCTACAAACAGGGATACTTTACAGTTGCTATGGCGACTAATCCAAGCCCCCCCGTCCGATTCTGCGTGTTGACACCGTCAGGCAGCTTTGAAAGTACCTGATCACACGTTTAGCTGGAGGCTGGTGGAGCCACCGTGAAGCTCTCAAATGGAGTTCACTGTACTCGAGGTCAGTAAGAGGGCTCTGTCACTCTCTAACACACGCACGCGCACACACACGCATAAATATCTACATAGAACACAATTTTACACGGTAGCGGCCTGATTATCAGTTAAAAAAAATACTTTGACAGTGTAAACGTTTTTTATGTCAAGAGGACTTATAGTGAATATGTTGTGAGTGTTTTTCTCTGTGCACCCTAATTGGTCTGGAGTCTAAATTAAACCTGTATTTTTTGTAAACTTTTCACACAAAAAAATGTAAGAAACTTCTTACATCCTCAACTTTAACAGGGTATACATTTTTTTAAAGTAACCACAATTTAAACTGGAAACATTTCAAACACACTCATACAATAAAGCAAAAGACAGAGGATTGAAAAACACATATTTGCTCGGTGGTAAGAGTGAGTGTATAGATGTCCAAGAGAAGTATTATGGGTTGTCTGTTTAAAATGCTGTGCATAGATCCTATACCTTCTCCCTGCAAATCAAATATTCATGTGCTACCTTGTTGTCTCTAGTCCTGAGGGTAGAACTGGAATTACATATGCCTCACACGCATCTTCATGAATCATATATCACTGTATACCTACACACACTCATAGTGGCCATTATGGAGTCCACACACACACATACACATAACAAGACAGAGATATGTATGTTTGCATATTTACAAGTGAAAACAACTGTCCGGCTCCTTTTTAAAACACGGAGGACGCAGCTTTGGTGCAGCAGACGGAACAGAACCTCAACGCTACGTTACCATGAGAGTGCGAATGAGTAGAGAAGACGGGGAAAGACTGGGAAAAGAGGAAGAGGAGTAACCTGGGGGTTGGGTGTGTAAGTGTGGAGGGTTGTTTTCACATTCTAGGGGCAGTGGCCATCCTTGGTGCCAGGATAGGCTCTGCAACCCCCTTCAATTAAGCAGGAAAATTGATGTGTATCATTAATTATGTCAGTAATATCATAAATCATCACTGGGTGCAGTAATTAATTATTTTCTACTCGTGTGAAGAACATGACAGAGTAGAGATAAATAAGGGGAGGGAAAGCTGAAGTGGAGTTGTGGGGGAGGAGGTGGCGTGAAGAGAGGACAGAGAGAAGGGAAGGGGTAGGATGGGGGTGCAATTCGTCCGTCAGTAACTGGGGGGGTACACTCACACGCTCTATTTACCGGACCATTGGGATGTGACGAGAACGTGACAGTACCCCTCCTGCTCTCACTTACCAGGCTTCTCATAGAGGAACGACAATTAGGCCTGAACTAGACGGGCACTTCCTGGAACAGATGCTGGCGTTCTCTGTGAAAAGCAACCCTGTCCTGCCTCTAAGGTTAGGTGTGTGTAGCCGAGTTACCATCTCCCCTAACCGAACTAACAGCTCTGTGATGGACCATTTACAATCAAAGGGCAGCCTCAGAGAGAGTACACCGGGAAGGCCAGCAAAGCTCGTCTGAAGCTGAATGTATTTTATTGTGCAAGTTCTGCCCACCATTATGGGAAATGTTTTTTTGTGTTTTTGCGCCATGTGTGTGCTAGTGTGGAGGATCTCTCGCTTGGAAGGTCATGAAATGTGGCTGGCACGACCAAGTGGCAAATAAATTCAAATAGAAAATAAATATCATCAGATTTGCAACAGACGCCTAGCATCCAACAAAGTCCATCCTCTTCTACGGTCGACTGCAAAATTCCGATCACAGTCATTAAAATAGATGATATGACAATTCAAGTATAGCATATAATAATGTAGTAATGTAGTGATGTTATTACAGCAACACTCAATTTTCATTTTTTACTTTTTTTAATGTATGATAACAGGTTAGGAGACACCCTCAGCACAAGTAGAATCGACTATTTTAGTCTCTTTAATTTCATTTGATTAAATGGCCACTTGAATGAAAAGCATTTCAGTTGATTAACAGAAAAAAAAGAGAAAATGAAGAGCTCTCTCTCTCTCTCTATCTGAAAGGTTATCCAAGCAAAACTCACAGCTGTGCCTCTGCACTGTGTGCTTGTTAAAAAGGTTTTATATTTTGTTTCATTAACTTTTCATTGTGTTTATCCCGACATGCTTCTAAATATCAGAAATTTACAACCATCAAAACGTAAAGACTTTAATTCAATTAAAGCAGAAAAAATCTGTAATTCTATATATACAATATCTTGGTATAACGGGGATAGCTAGAACAAGATGATGATTTGAATATGCAGTATAGCCGTTCATTAAGAAAAGCGTACTCGACTGTATATCCAGGGTTGAAATGCGTGAGGAAAAAGTGATAAATTGCAGACTGCAGGTGGGGAGATTTCAGACTTGGTAAGTGTTGACTGATTCACACACTCACACGCTTTCCCTCGGACCTTTGTGGATGCAGAGTATCGATCCGGAAGAAGGGGAGGAGATGAAGGAAGGAGAACATGTGGGGAGAAAAAGTAAACACTGCTCCAGATGACAAAACACTCATCACCCCGGAGACCTGGACCTACCCCGCTCTCTCTTTCCCCATCATTCTCCATGACCTTTGGCAGCCCTGAGCCTCCATCAGCCCAGCAGCTTTTATCACCACGTGTATATAGGTATGTGCCTGTATATGTGTGTGCATGCTGAGAGGAGTTAATGTGGGAATTTGAGAGAAACATGACCGACAACTCCCTTTTTCTGCATATGTAAGTGAAGGCAGTACCACGGTGCTGTGTGAGAAGACTTAAAGAAACGCCGGCATCTAAGCCGATGTTTAATATCAAGTGTGCGCTGGAGTTTAATCAATACCAAGCCTCTTTTGTTCCCGGCCTACCGAGGAGAGCAGCGGCCATTCACTCCAGAAAGGTTAATGCTGGAGGTCAAGTGATTTCACACCCACGCCGGGATCCTCCGTGTCGCCACAGCTACCACGCCTCCAGCCGCCATGACACCAGCGTCCTGATTTATGGGTTGTGAGAGGGTGACAGGATGGAGGTGTGGGGTGTGGTGGTGTTATCTTATGATAATGCTGTCCCTCTGTACTCCCACAAATGAAAGGAGAGAGAGAGAGAGAGAGAGGAGAAGCAAAGGGAGCAGACTCGACCTCCCTTGTGCCCACGTGGGTGTTTTTTTCCCTTTTCTCTGTCTTCTCTGTGACATGGTCCTTTTGTTTCAGCCAACTGGCTCTACATGCGGACAGAATGGTAATCTTTATTGCAATAATTGCGTTAAATTTGCGTGTCCATTTGTGAAAGGGCAATGATGCTCAGAACAATAGCGGTGAGTCATGATGGATTAGAATATCAATAATGCCATTGGCGGAAGATTACAAATCTGCA
The DNA here is from genome assembly GCA_900303265.1 of Brotula barbata. Lineage (NCBI taxonomy): Eukaryota > Metazoa > Chordata > Actinopteri > Ophidiiformes > Ophidiidae > Brotula > Brotula barbata. The sequence continues at coordinate 72,396 of OMNV01001594.1, forward strand.
AGGACCGTTTATAACGCCTATCAACAAATCAGACAACGGCTGGTTTTTGCCAGTTGCCTTTAAATTTAAAAGTGAAAAGTGAAGTTGTAAATATACCATCTGATGTCTCACAGTTTTTGCGGATAAATCTATATAGCGGGGATGGCATGGTTAAGAAGGTGCCAGGCGAGGAAGAGGTACAAGAGGAATTAACATGAGGACTTATCTCGCCCAGGCCATTATTTAAACCCTCGCTATTCTAAACACACCACCCCTCCAATGAGAAGGACAATAAATAATCCTTCTAAATAAAATCTATTCCCTGCAAATTCTCCGGGATACAGCCCATCATTATCAGTAGGAGGGGACAGACAGCAATTAATAACACAGGCACACGTCTCTCCGAGAGCATCCATCTTATTTTCATTAGGTCTATTGCTGTGTGTATACATCTGACTGCGTGTGTGCGTGCGTGTGTGTGTGTGTGTGTGAACAAGAGACGAAGAATGTGTAACCACATGCATATTTATGTGTTTGTGAAAGAGTCTATTCTTCCCCTTCAGCCAGATCACTGCATTCCCTTATAGTCTAGCCTTTGCTCTGTGGGCCTGCGTGCACTGTCCGCAGTAATGTTTTTGTGATCCTGCCTTTAATTTTTCTAATGCCTTATTAATGCTCCACCAGAACCGCCTTTGATTTCCTCCTTTGGATTTCCTGGGTTTTTATCTCATGTTTGGAGGCAGTGTTCTCTCTCCAAAAGGGCATTTGCGCTAGCATTAGCATCCTCCAGGTCTCTGGGGTTGACAATAGCAATTAGCTTCAATGACGGAGCGATATGAGAGGCTGCTGATTGACAGTTGCCCCCAGAGAAGGGGCTGACTGAGGTGACAGCTGGGCTCTCCGCTCTCTCTGGCTGCCCCGGGCTCTGGCCCTGTGTCATCCCGTGCGCCCGCCAAACCCTTCCCCTGCACACAGTCACATGTCTAGTTACATCCTGTGCGGTGGCCAAACCTTTCCCCATCACTCAAGCTCATGCCTTGTTATATCCTGTGTGTCAGTTAAACCTTTCCTCAGAGGTCCGTGCCTGTTTCTTGTTATTCTAACGCAACACACACGGCTCAACTTTTATTCCTCCCTTTCTCATAATACAGGTGTGCACGTCTACTAGAATGTACGCGTTTCCATATGCAGTACAGCCTGATGGCTCCGTTATATCCTCCATGTCAAAGCAACAACTGCCGCAGCCCTGACACATCACTGAGTGTTTCTTCAGTAGAAGCCTGAGGAAATGAAGCGCTCCGCTTCTATTGATCCCCCTACACTCCACTGCGCATCAGGGAGACTTTGTTTTCACAGCCTAAAAGAAACACCGCTCCATCAATACTGTACAGTGCTCCTCGCCACAAACTCGTCTCCTCACGCAGCAGCGTCCCAGGAGGCCTGTGATAGACTCCACTAACTGTACACAAACTGTACAGAGAGAGAATACAATATGTTTGTGTGTGTTGTGATGTGTTTGTCAAAGCGCAGAGGGGGCCCTGGGATGGCAACAGCAATTTAAGGCATATAAAAGACGTATTGGCAACAGTGCTTTGTAAATGATATATGATGTAATCTGCCCCTGGAGTATTTGTCTTCTACTGGATCTCCCTCAATTTTCTCTCCTTTCCATCTTTCCAGCTCTGTTTTTTGTTCCTCATCTTCACCTTCCTCTCTTTCTCTCTATCTCTCTTTCTCTCTCGCTCTCTCTTTGTATCTGTGGCGGTGGCTTTTAGGGCTCACTTCCACATGCATCAAAATAAGTGCCAATAAACAAATCACTTCACTAAAGGGCATCAAGGTCCCATCAATCTGAGAACAACAATGCTGACTGTTTTCTAGAGTCTATTAGGTGAAGGGGGAAACAAGCACTAGGCCAGCGTGTGGGTGTGCACGCGTGTGTATGTGTGTGCGCGTGTGTGTGTACGTACTCGTGTTGGGAAAAGGGACCTCCGTCAGCAGTGATAGAGCCCCACTACTTTTATTTATGACCAACTGTACTCCATGTTCAGCATTCAGCCTTCAGCCTGTGAATAGGACAACAGTACAGTCTGGCAGTGTGCTTGTGCGCGCACGCGCGTGTGTGTGTGTGTGTGTGTTGGACGAGAGGTAAGGCAGGTGTTATCTTTTACTGTATTCATGGTTTTTGTAGCTATTTAAAGGTGCGAGTAAAGTGCATCTGCATATTACATAGATTTTTAATCCCCACCAAAATTTCCAACACAGGAAACAATATCACACCTAAATATACATTAACCATAGCATTCAAAGTCACGACTGAACATAGCAACCTGGTTACTTTCACTGACTTGGATAAGCAGTCTAGGTAATGAATGGATGGAGTTCACTAATCGGTTATAGAGGAAGGTCAAGTGTCTCAGTTTTAATCTCTTAAACCCTGAGGTAACCACCAATAGGCCAGTCTTCATAAAAACTGGAGTTTTATTTTATCTTTATAACTCTCATGCTTGGGCTCACACTGACGCAAATACTTAGAAGCCCAGACAGACTCACACACAAACACAGAGCATTTTGATGGTTACACAGTGCACAAAGCGGTTACATTGTACTGGCTGAATTCATCAGCATGCAGGGAGGGATGAACATTTAAATTGGACAATTGTTATTGTCAATCAACTTCTTCTGTATCCACAATTCTCCTTCTTCCCTCGTTTAGAGAAATCATGAAAATTTTACGACATGAAAATGGTGGTGAGCAATCACAGGGTATTTATCTCAGGTTTAAGGTGGGAAAAAGTGGACTCTTTGTGGATTAAACCAAGTTAGTGAAAGAATAGGACAACTATGAGATACAATCAAATTGGATGTTGTATCTTGTGTGAGGGTCCTCATTACTGAAATTTGTTGGAATCTAGGTTTTCAGTGACAAAAATATTAAGCTAATTGTCATCTTGTGTCTGTTTTAACTGCAGTATTTCAGTAAAGAGACAGAATTAAAAGACTAAGGTAAAACTTTTTTTAAAAAAAAGGGAACTCTGAAGGTCAAACAGAAAGTTTAGATCAAACAAATCACTCAAAATATAAAAGCCATTGCATTATTGACAGTGCTTATAAACTACAGTTTTGGCAAAGTCTAATGTGATGTGGAGTTGATTAATTGTTTGGCTAAGGTTGTACAACACATCCCTTACAATTTACTGCCTTTTAAAAGTGAAGGCCTATTCAAGACAAGTACCGCTTTATGGAAGTTACATGCAAACAAACACAGACTGTGCTGACAAACACACAGGCAAGCACAGACACCTGAAACAGGTTGGAGTCTGCCCGTCAACTTCCTTTACATCTATCCTTCAACGGGACTTATTGATTGGATGAAATCATCATGCAGTGGCCCATCTCAAGGCTCTCCAGCCAACCCGAAGGGAGCTCTCAAACTCCGACGCCACTGGTAATATCCAGTCCATAGCTTCCATTTAACCAGACATACATTAAATGGTATTAATAGTGCACCGCTTAATGGATCAATTCCCTCTGTTTGTGTAAAGTGGAGTGAAAGAGGACGGGGGTGTAAGAGAGCGAGATAGAAAAAGGAAGGGAGGGATTAAGGGAGGGAGTGAAGTATGGCAAAATAGGGAGAGATATGTCTGTGTGTGGGAGAGGTGTTGGTGTGGGGGTTGGGGGGAAAGCACCTTATTAAATGACAAGCTTTTCCTGGTTTGTGCTAATTAATTGTGCACTGCCGCTGACTGCTAATTTGCTGGGAAAAATGCATCCCAAAAGCAAAGGGGGCTCCTGCTTGAACTTTGCCTCTGAAGCACCTAATTCACCGGTGACTGCAGCTGTGTCCCTCTCCTGGACTGCAACACTATTAAATTAGAGCGCCTGGGCCATCAATTTAATAAGCGCTGGAGCAGATCATTTGAATAAGGACAGTATTAGTATTCTAGCAGAGCACAACTAAGAGCAGCTGACCTTTTTCACCGCAGAGAAGATCCTTGAACACATCCAGCTGAATCAGAGAACACGGTAATAAGCCCGTCAATGTTTAACAGTGTCAAAAGGGAGGATTTTTTGCTCTCTCGCTCTGCTTCAGCCCCCTCCTCCCCCTTGTGGCATTGCCGGCTATTGTGGTCCATCAAGCTGGCTAGCGTCTCAGCAAAACAGAGAGATAGAGGAGGGGAGAAAAGTATGAACAGGGTAAAAACAAAGACACGGAACGTTGGACAGAATTTGTGATTAATTGCACGATAGTCTGAATTTGTCCGTTTGCGTGCATGTCTGTACATGTGATCATACAGCGTGTATACCGCGTATGTGGACTTTCACTACACCAGGTCTCAAATGTTGTTTTTTCATGTTAATTATCTACATTATTACTGACTTTCTATGTAATGAATTTATCCTACATGTGCCTACTATCGCACCCCTGGCCATTTAAGAAGAGTAAATCTTTCTTTGAATTGTCTATCGCAAGGTCTTCTTCCTTTTTTCCTTCACGTTAAGGTTTTTCCTCGTCTTCACAGAGAGTTTTGAGCTGGGTCAGGAACCGTTGTCGTTGTGTGGGCCCGTAAAGCCCTTTCAGACACTGTATGCGATACTGCGCTGTACAAATAAAACTTGACTTGACTTGTCCAGATGCAGAATTGATTTATGTGTATGTTGGGGTGTAGAATTGATCAGTACACATCAAAATTCCCCATGAACTCCCACATAACAAATCAGATCGTGACCTTTGGCTCAGACATCTTTAGCTGCTGATGCACACCTGGGGGACAGCCCATTACGCACTGTTTTGACACATACGCTAGGTGTTTTGAACAGTACCAGGGTGAATTGGCAGGATAGTGAAACATTAGTGGTGGTAATGCATTGGGCTGTGAAATAGATCATGTGCAGTGACAGTTATGGTGCCTGTCAGACCGTAGAGAAAGAGATTTAACTAGCCTTTTGTCTACATGAAATAAACATTGCACAGGAGGTTAAATGCTCCAACATATGACTGCCTGGCGATGAATCAAGCACTGCCTAAGTACCTAACGCAGTAATGAGCAGTGGGTAAATAATACGGGGAAAAAAACAATGATATTAAATGAAATACTGTGGACTGTGTTAGTTTTAGGCAGTTAATTGCAGGCTAAATACATCTAATTATAATAAAGCTGTCAGATAAACACTGACAAAGCACATTTTCAACACTTCATTCTTTGCGCTGTAACTGTTACCAACCTTGCATTTACAGAAAGGCTTCAAGGTAATTCTGTTATGACAGGCAACACAGTAATCGATACAGGGCTTTGAGCAAAACACACCAGGCTCCAAAGGGAACATGGAAAACAAGGTCTGTGACTGGTCATACAACTGCCACTACTTGGGCTTTATCCAGGGATACAATAAATAAACAACATGGCGTCTCATTCACTCACCATGCAGCACTTAAAATGCTCAGGACAAGAAAGATCCATAAATAATGGGGGCGTTAGATGGTAGATATATGTTTGGCCTGGGAAATGGCCGGCTCTGCGTTTTATGGGGCTAGTTGCAATGTTGATGAATATTTGCCTGTTCGGAATCATAGCTTAATGTCAGCCCACAATTTGTTGCAATTAGCCAGGTGATTTATAGGAACGCCAGAGCCCAGTGCATGGTAACAATTAACACTGCTTTCTCTGGGCTTCTTATTAATGGGGTGTCTCAGCAGAAGAAGGTTTTCGGCAAAAACGAGTGCATGTGCGTGGGTGTGGCATCAAACAGCAGCAAAGATGGAGGTGGACTCACAAAACCCCAGGCAAGTGAAGAATCTCTGTCTTTCTCTCACACTCCACCTATCTCTCTCTTTTTTAAGCTAAACAAATGCCATTTTTATTCATATTATAACAGTTACATTTTTAGATTTTTATGTATATCTTGGCTATTCAATTACTGATGAATAAATTGTGTACAAAACACATGTAATTGTTAAGTTTGCCAATGAGAGAAAACTTATCAAACCCAATAACAGCTCCTCGTGTGGTTTATTTTTCTGTTTCCTAATCAAAGAGAATTTGCCACCAGAACAAATGGTAGAAAAAAAATGTATACTTTTTAATATGGCAAATAAATTGTATCATCAAAAAAAATACATTTTCAAACATAAACTGCCCTTCGTACAAGCAGCATTTGGCATTTAGCTATGTCCTTTTCCAAAACTATGCAATGAGACAAACAGTTAAAAAGGAACCAAACAGCTGTTCTGTCTGGCAATAACAGGGTTCAAGTGGAGCGATGTGCCCCTAAACGGCTAATAAACTGCACAAAATGAGCCTGCAATTAAATTTATACACTTGATTGCACTGCTGTCATGTCCACTACAGGCTTATCGAACACCTGGGATCTATTTCCTAATAGAACCTTGGGGAGAGTGGGAAAGGGAAAAAGAGGAGGGAAAAAAAGAAATGAACAAAGCAATCTTTTTTTCTGGTATTTTTGGCTGCGTTCTCACATTTTTGTGGAGGATCCTCTTCACTCAAGTGGAGGTTTTGAGATTTGAAAGAGGACAGACAAAGAAATGGGCTTTAATTGGATGTATGGCGTAGCAAATGAGCTTTTCTTAAATTTAAATTGCTCTATTCATTTGCAGTCATTAGTAACCAGTGTTATGACATGCCCTCCACCAAGGTTTGTGTTCGTGCACTCAATCAAGGTGAGTTTTTAATGGGGAAAAAGAACAATCTAGAGTAATGCGTGTTCCTATCTTAAATGTCACACCTTTCTAATTTGCCAGTGTTTTGAACAGTTGTTCATGGAATGCACTGAGAAGCATAAATGTCTCTATGTTATTTGTGTCCTGTCTCACCAAGTTACATGCATCAATACATGATAATGAATAATGTTGTTGCAAATCTAATGAAATGACAGATTCTCTCCTAACTGACGCCACAAGCGCTGACACCGCACTGCAATAGCACTCAGCCCGGCCTCAACACTCCATTTCATCATGAAAAAAGGTGTCAGCACAGCAAATTATAATCGTTAATAAACCTTTATCTGATGGTGTTTGACAAAAATGTGACGTTACTGTGAAAATGTTCTTGTCTTTCTCATGTCTAGTTACATGTTACATTTTCACCAGCTCGCAATGAATACACAATGGAAAGCATTTTCTGCACTTCACAATCAAGTATGTATACTACATGAGCACAAAAACTTTGAGATATGATTCAGATTTATCATATCAATCATTTGTCAATTATCATTTTATTTTGCTCACAAAGCTATGAAAAGTATCAGTAGTCAGTAATGCATATTCCTTATGAAAATGAATTATTTGGACAAATAGTGTGACCATGGCGGTACCTGTTTAAGCCTTAAAATGTCCTCACATGCCCTAGTTCATCTCTTATTATCAATGAAAGGCTAAATCCAAAAGGTCCATCGTTGTGAACAATGGGTGCATTCAGTGAGTTAAACACAAGGTTCACACAGTGAGTCTGTGTTCCGTTTAATTTCTGTTCAATTTGCTAATTACACTTAGCAATTTCACAGAGCAGGTCTGATAGAAAAAGTCACGTTTAGGGGACTCTGGGCCTATAATTTTTCTCTTACGATGGCTAAGTCACATAAAGTATGTGGCAGGAGGCCAACAATAATTTGGCTGACCCTTTTTTTTAATTGTGGGGGGGGTCGTTCACAATGCCAAGTAGAAAGCATTAGGCATTGAACTACGACTGAGAAGGGCAGGTTTCCCACCAGTGTGAGGCAAGGCCAAGAACACACTAAAAATGGAAAATGGAATGCCTCCACCAAGGCCAAAAAGCCTGGACAAAATTTGTCTAGGTCTACAAATATGCTGGCAAAGAAAGAAGCAACGATAAAAAAAACAATATTTTTCTGGATTTATTGCAATTACAATTAAAAATGTGGTAAAGGTTCATGCTGCTAACTGTGCATCATATCAGCTTTGCCTATATGTAGCCCTGTTTGTTATTGCACACCAATAGATTTATGTCAGATCAAGTCACAGTCATCGTTATCATTATCATTATCAATATTATTATCATTAATATTATTATTGTTGTTGTTATAATTGTCATTATTATTACTATTGGTATATTGCTGTACTACACAAATAAGTTATCATTATCAACATTATCTTCATAATTGTTTAAGTTATTATTTCAAGATATAATTTTGAAAAAATTATTGGCGCTGTCCGTGGATTTGGATCTGCACCAAATTTAATGTGCTCTTTCCCGGGCCATGCCCCATTATTCCAGTTTTGTTTTCTTTTTAATTGGTAGATAAATGTTAAAGTAATCCTGCTACATGGGTGAAAATATAACCTCTCTCATGGAG
>OMNV01001594.1:89899-117259 GCA_900303265.1 Brotula barbata
CACTACCATCAGGTAATTTTATCCAACTGGGCCATATTGTGCACTTCACAAAGTTATTTTCCTCAGAGAACTTTGGCCTGAAGTGGTCAGATCTTGTTGAGTTAAGAGTTTGATAGTGTTTGATGTGTAGAGGCCTTTCAATAGGAACCTCTTCCCTATCAACAGAAACACAAAACTTAACGAGGGGGAAAGAAAGGACGACAAAAGGTGAAACAAATGTAGATATAGATCTAGTGCAAACAATTTTGAACTTTAAACCAACCAAGGCTATTAAAGTACCAGCCAAACAATGTTTCTGCACTGAAGTCATTTGTCCAACCTTTAATAAATTACATTACTATTAAATACAATGATCTCTTATCGTACAGAAAACAGGAAGACATTTGTAGTGCTGCATGAACACAAATCAAAAAGAAAGTAGATTTCGGTAAATACTGATAAGGACACAACAACAAGCAACCAACCTGCGCCAAAGTAAAAGGACACAATCTTCTGAACTCCATTTCATATTATGCTTTCTCGTGTTGTTCTCTCACATTAGTCTGGTCGTCTTACAACTATAACCTTACTGTCCCTCCTCCTCCCTGCACGCTTCACATTGGCAGGGCAACCATCTCCACAGCGACAGCACTTTCTGTTGACAGACTACGGAATTCAAAGGTTATGTCAGACTGGTGGCACACATCCACTGCACACACCCTAAAGCGGTATCCTTAGAGCAGTCAACTTATCTAGGCCCATCATGATCAATCGATTATAATCAAGTTAAGATTATAAATGCATGTAATCAGTTATTCAGCCAACTCTATCCCAGTTGGTGGAACTAATTAATCATGGTTGGCTTGCCAACAATTAAACAACAAAGAAGAGTCAGCAATCAGGCAGATGGAAAGAGCGTAGGATGAGGGTCAGAGCAAGAAATGGACAAAATGATTGTTTGGGAATATTTCACACAAAAATAATAAGATAATGAAATCTGTGTCAAAATTGCAGAAAGCTGCTTAAATTTCATAAGAGCAAAACTTTAAAGAATGAATATTAAAGGCAATACGAACAGGTTTGACTGACGCACCTGTCACTGAAGGCATAAACAGAATGAAATATTACTGAAAATATGCATATTATTCCTGGGTTGCAACTACTTAGTCTAGAGTTTGTTTATCCATATCAAATGATGATGAATTGTTATAAATTATTAGTGGGGATTGCGAATTTGTAGTTTAAATGTTTCCTTTACTCCTTGACTCTACTCCTCTACCATCTGTTTGATGAATTTAAAAAATACAAAGTTACACTTAATGGAGCCGCAGATTCACAAAATGGAGAGAAATGCACTTTCTTTTAGTCACATTTCATTTTGACGTCGACTTTTTTGTTTGTATGATTTTGTGTTAACGTTAAGATTATGAACAATGACAACATTGACGTTAAATTTTTACACATTTTACCAGAGCTAAGAGTAATTATTTAAACACACACACAGTACTCAGCGATAGTTACCTGTTTCTCCGGTAAGTTAGCACGCCGTGATTCGGTGACACGGAGAGGCCTCCACATGATTAAGGCCTAATTTTTTTACTTTTTCTGAGCGTCTGTTGCACTGTTGCATCTTCATCAAGGCCTTCGACATTTTACAGATATTTCTGGCGCGTCGACAATGACAGCATTGTTCATTTGATACAAAACAAACGTTTACATCTGATATTTCACAGTATGCTAACTTCTCGTCCACGCTTTGGACGTGACGTACGTGAGATGCGAACGTAGAACGACACGGGCGAAGAAGTGTAGACAGGAAGTGAACAATCAGACACAGCTGTGACCAATTATTAATGGACCGTACCAAGTAGTCCTTAAAAGGCATTATAAGTCATTATTAAAAAAATTCCAAATTTCTAGAGTTGTAATTTTAAAATAGGTGATTGAAAAAATTAAAATCGATATAGTAACACTTACTTTTTAAGATATGGCATTTTTTATTTTCCCTAAATGTGTTCAAGATGTATCACTTTATACAGACTTTTCCAGGATTCCAGCCTTATATGTTTGGTACCTTTGGAAACTTTTGGCATTTTACCAGAATGTAAAACTAAACTTTCTGAAGCTTTATCCTGGGAAGTCAGAGTCTGTATTTGCATTTGTCACTTTGCCAAATGACCAATAATCTGTCATTTTTTTGTTTGTTTAACTGAGTAATCGATTCGTTCTGACAGTCCCTGTTCTGACCAAGATCACGTAATTACCATACAGTTCGTGATAGTTCTTGACTGAGTTTGATTTTTGCATTTTGCATACAATATACCGCCCACATGGGTTTAAAAGACACCAAATAAATGATTACATTGCTGAAACTAAACCTGTCCTTGTCATCATTAAAGGAAAAAGACCAGCAAAGGAAAATAGCAAAAGATAAAGAAAACAGACAGTAGAAATACTGAGTAGAAGTAAAATGTTCTCTTGATAGAATCATAATCAGCTGACTAGAAGAATATCCAGTAATTCGGGAAATTTTATGAAAAAATACTGTCCCAAAACATCTTTTCTTACACATAACAGACAGTTTATTCTTGATTCAGTCAAGAATAAACGTCAAGATTGCTCGTTTGGTCATATGATCCTTTGAATTGATCTTATTTCATGCGTCAGTGAACCATTCATACAATCAACTTATTTGGTCTCATATGTAACTATTTAAATGCTTGATGTTCCATACATGCGTTCTTGTATTTATCAGAATCCATGGGAAAACTGAAGTAGTAAAAACTGCGAAAGTGTGTGTTGGTGTCAGAGCAGTCAACAGCCATGCACTAAATCTTCTATTTGTGAAGTTTATGATGTTCTCTTTTTTGAGAAATTTCTGAGGTCGTGTAGTATTGTATAATTTTGAGAGTAATGCCTAAAATTGTATCCACCGTTTGTATAGTATTGCCTTGATGGTGTAATGAGTTGTAGTCCCTCCTGCGTACAGTAGGTGGTGCCAGAGATCCGTAAACTGGTTGCGTGTGACTTCTTTGGGCGTGTTCTACTGCGCATAGCGAAACGGGACGCCATCGCTCCATTTCAACGTAACAACATACCGTGAGAATACACAACGGGGACAGAAAACGTACATTTACGATAGTTTCTTTACTGCCGTCGAGAATGCCCTCAATCAGAAGCTTGACCCTGTCCTACGACGCGCTGAACGAAGAGTCGACGTTTTCGGAAGGAGACACGATCACTGGAAAAGTAACGCTCGTGTTATTAAAGGAAACTGGAGTCGATGGCTTCTTCATCAAAGCAAAGGGAGACGCGAATGTGCACTGGTCGGAAAGACGGAATGACAGAACATATTCGTATAACGCACACAGGAGATACTTTAAGATGAAACACTTTTTCATCCCGGAGAACTCAAAAAGTGCGCTATGGCTGGGACGGTAGTATCACGCATGATTGAGCCATTAGTTTTTGATTTTTTTGATTTTTGTTCGGGGTTTTTTTTTGTGTGTGGTAGTGTTCAGTCGTGATTGTTTTTGTTAAATTGATTTTATTGTTCACTCGCAGACACCGTGCTTCCTGCAGGGACCCATGTTCACAACTTCACTTTTAGAATACCACCAGGGTAAGTGGGAACTTTTCAATTTATTTAAGTTATTGTTGTTTAAACAATTAAGTCTCAATTGACTAGTTGTGTTTAAGAACTGTTTAACGAATTGGTAGAGTACAAAGTTAAACAGTTATGGGTTATAGATAAGGATTTTGAACTAACTTAATTGGCTATATCCTTTTAGTAACATAAAAATAGATCATACCAATTAGAAAAGACACAGAAATCTTCTCAAAATCCTCTAAAACTATTTATTCAAGATGTATTGGGTATCATTTTATACATATTTCCTCAGAATCCTGATATACATTATTTGGTACCTTTTGGAACTTTGGGCATAACAGTAAAATTTTAAATAAATATTACCCGAAGTTGACAATTGGTGGTTAACCAAGAGTTTAAGGGATTATTAATACTAATCTACAGTGATGGCCAGTCCAGTATCATCATTATTTTTCAGTATTGCTGTCATGCAAAGTGCAGCTGCTCATTCCCTTATCAAGTACAATTTAAAACATAGCATGTTGATATTAAGGGAGTGTACAAATAAGTGTCTAATTAAGGGAGACACATGCTCAGTGATGCTTTATATAGATTACAGTATCACTCGACACATTATGTTGCTGTAAAGCAGTGTTGTGGGCCTGAGTTGTGTACTCAGGGCGTGGGCAGCTTGCTGTGACTGGGGAAGAAAAGATTAAATTTTTCTCAAGAGAAGCCTCAATTGATAATCGAGTTTTGTGTTTTTCTTTCCGTTGAGGCACCTAATGTAGGAAGGAGTTCATTTCCAGTGTAGTCATGTTTCATCAATTGTAAAAGACTCATTGAGTATTAGATTACACGCAATCGATGATTCTGCAAAATGGCAAATATGAAGATGGCACCAGATAACCTCTGCAAACTTCTTCATTGCCGAATTAAGATGATTTATTAAAATTATTATTTGTTCGGACTTGGCATGTGTAATTTTAATTTGTCCTTGTCTCTCTCCCAGTCAGAAACAGAATCTGATGGATATATAGAGTATATATATTTACTCAGAGTATGTATATACGTGTATAAATATCCACTACTCATAGTTTTTGAAAGAAGTATCAGTAGATTTAGATTTAGATCTTCTAAATAACAAACAGTGACAACCCAAGTAATAACAGCTGGTTGGCAAATAACCACTCCTGCAATGAGACGATGTCACTTGTTGAACGACTGTCAAATTGAAATAAAGTTTACGATTTAAAACTTGTTCAAGTGAAATTTACAACAAAAACATATTGGAACATTAGTCTGAAATTTAAAGAATTTCCCCTTGGGGATGAATAAAGTACCTATCTATCCATCTATCTATCTAAATTCAAAACTACGCTGACCCAAACTACTAAAGTAAAACAAAATATGTGTATAATGGACTAAAAAGAAAATATTTTTAGTTTTTGAATGACCAATTCGGTTCCAAAGGGTCGAGCAATTCAAAGGTTTCTTCGTAGCAGTGAGTTAATTTTGGTGTCCTGATGTACTTTTTTTATTGAAATGAGATAACACTCCTGTTGGTTCTTTATTACAGAAGTATGCCATCCTCCTTCAAAGGAGAACATGGAAAGATTGTCTATATGCTTGAAGCCAAGGTCTCCAGAAGTTGGCGATTGGACACCACAGCTGTAAAGGAGCTGAAGTTTGTATCAAAGTGCGTCTCGGGCCACTCACTGATGGTATGTGAGATTTGAAATCAAAGTCTCTGATATGTCACAGATTCTCCTTCTGTAAGTTTAAGCTAATACAGGATGTGTTGTTGTTGAGTGAACTGATATCTCACTAGGGGTAAAGGGGAAAAACCAAAGCAGATGAGACATTTAGACAGGACAGATACAGGTCATTTAGAGATCCAGTCGATGACGGGCTTGTTTATAATCATCAAAGAAAACAAATGGAGATTTTAATGTATAGCATTGCTGATAAATCTATTTCAGAAAACAGACCATAGTGCAGAGACAGGAGATTTACTTGGAATATTTACTTTAACGCATGTGTGATTTAGGAATGACAGTGTTGAGTAGCAAACACATACGTCATTTATAACTTTTTTAAATAATTGAACCTGAAAGTATTTTGTATCTTTTTTCTAGTCTCCACAATTCGGCAGAACAAATAAAGAGTTGGGATTCTTCTCAAAAGGAAACCTGCAGATGGAAGTCACTGTTGACAAGGGGGCATATGTTCCAGGTAATGTCATTTATTGTCAAGCTGTCATAATAATCCTGCATTTAAATCAAATATTAAAGAACAAAGGTCATCATACAGACAAAAGAGTAATTTATTGACCAAAATGTGTTGATGAAGTTGAAGTTATTAAATGTTAAGTACATAGCTACACAACAGAAAATGAAAAAAGAGATGCAGGCCATGTTCCTGTTGTCATTCAGTGAAACGAGGACCATTTACAGTAGCTCCTGTTTTCACCAATAGCAATGGAATAACAAAGTTTGAGAACTCATTGGATATATCAACACTCTAGTATTGTATGATAGTACGTGGCCCTTGGATAAGAACTCATGTTAAGATGTTGTCCTCTGTACACAGGTGACACTATAACTGTTGTTGCCAAAGTCAACAATTCCTCTTCCAAAGACTTGACGCCCAAATTCAGTCTAAAGGAGAATATTGTGTTCCGTGCTGAATCAAAGAAAAAATACAGAGAGTCGGTTGTCAACAAAATGGTCGGCGATGTCATCCTGCCCCATAATGAGAAATCTGTCAAGTGCTTAATGAAGATTCCTGCCGGTCAGTCCTGCAGCATCCAGAACTGTGACATCATCTCAGTGGAGTTCAAGCTAAAGGTATGAAACTTTCAATCCACTGGTACAAGTTGAACACCCATTCAACTGGTTTTACATTGAAAGTGCTTATTTGAAATGGAAAATAGGGAATAAACGTTTCAATCTGTGCCCAAAGTACTGCTTAAACTTTAAACTGATGGTAATATTTACCTTCCAAAGGAGATGGAAACATACTGTCCTTATTAAAAGGCATTGAGAATGAGGTCATGTCACGTCCCAGTTGTGGCCACTTTGAAACGGGAACCTTTGAACAATAGACACAGGACAAAAGAGAAACTCGCCTCACACATATGAGGAAATGCCTTCCCCTTTCATCTTGATGTGGGTATCATTTCATACAGGTTGCCCCAAATTTCGCAAGATGTCTGAAACTTTCAGCTTTTCACCAGAATTGAAAATTAAACTTTTTGAAGACAGATCCATAGGTGGTTACTTCAGTGTCTAAGAGGTTAAAAGTCACTCCTTTGCTCAGCTAAGCAGATGATGTAAATGTAATTTAAATTTCATTTTCTTCTTCAGATATTTGAAGAATTTAATTGACTTATTTATGAAACCTGGATAAAAACATGACGAATATTGCAGTGAACATAACATCAACATAGAAATTTTCATTTTGACTCCCAGGTATATTTGGACATCAGTTTCTCCTTCGATCCAGAGGTGAACTTTCCAATAGTCATCATGCCGAGAACATGCCAGCCTGGTGGCGCCATGGGTCCCTATCCCCCCGGGGCGTTTGGTGGGCCAAGCATGAGTGATTTTGCTCCCCCCACAGCAGCTATGGGACCATATCCTCTGTCTCCAAGTCGAGGTGCCTATGGGTACCCAGGAGCCCATGACCATTCAGCACATCCATCTGTATCCCTCAATAACTCGCCAATGTACCCTGCTCAGGCTGCACACGTGGCAGGGTTTTACAACAATCCAGTGCCACAGCGTCACTCTCCATACGCATCACCATTTTCATCTTCAGCTTCATCTCCTGTGCACCACCCACCCCCATCTGCCCCAGCTATTCTCTCACCTCCCTACGCCCCAGAGATGCACCTGCCTCCATCTGCCCCGGCATGTCCCTCACCTCCAACTGCCCCAGAACTTCTCCCACCCTCATACGATGCCGCTATGTTTAACTCCCCATCTGCTCCGATGTATACACCTTCCTCTTTAGCCACCATGAACACAGACTTCCTGTCTCAACCCAATGAAACTCCTCCTGCCTATTTGTCGCTTTTCCCTCCAACTTCAACTGGAGGATCCAACACTGAGTCTGATGCAAAGTAAAGGATGTATATGCTAAATGATGAAAAGTATGTAAGATTTCAGTAAGAATTTAGTGAATAATTGCCTACTAATGTGTAAATCATTCATATCAATTACAGATTTTTTTATTACAGTAATGGCAATTTGAGTGCAATGTCTACAGTATAGTTTATTTCCCTCTCAAGCCAGGATGATCATTGTCTTGTATGTGATTACTCATACCTCGGCCATCAGGACTCAATGTGCCTTGAATTTATTTATACTTTATACCTTATTTCTCTGTCTCTGAGGTTTGTATGACATCAATTTCTTAACCACCACACAATCAACTGTGAAGCCAAAGGATTTTTTACAGAAGGAATTTCTTTAGAAGCGACTCAATGACTGTTGTCTTTTTTATGTTATAGATACTGTTTTACGATAAGCTTTGCAAAGCTAGACAATTTTTTTTTTACACTAACACTTTGTCTGATGTTAGAAGTTGTACTTAAGTAAATATTTGTCAGGTGAAATTTCTGTGTGACTCTTAAATGTACATTATGCAGTATTTTCATGCAAAATAAATATCATAATTATTCATTAATTAATCATTAGTTTGAATAGGGCTTTACATTTAAGACTTATAAGTAAACATTATCTCTTCAAGGCACTGATGCCAAATTTTCACACGCGGCTTCTCAGGCATTGTCAGTCCTGTGGCCACCCACAGAGTTGCATGTTGGTCAGGTTAACAGGAATTGGGCTCATCACATCAACTGCATTTCCTATTGATAATCAAAATCTGTACCTCACTTCTCTGCTATCCGATTCAGTTCTTTATGTCAGTATGGTCACAAATATGTAACTGTTGATGAGCACAATTCTTGATTTCATGAGGATTTAGTGTTTTGGCATTACAGGTTCACACATCTGTAACGAGCGCTCCAGCTCACACATATTGCGTAACCAAGAGAGACAACATTTTAATGAGGCTTTGTACAAACATAACCCAAATACCATTTCAACTAGATAGCCAGGCAGGCAGATAGATAGATAGATAGATAGATAGATAGATGCACACACATACATACAAACACATACACAAATATACTGTATATACATACACATACAACAATAATACAGTGCTAAATGCCTGGTTTTGCTGTCAGTGTGTTGGTTTCCAACCCCACTCCCAGGGAGGAGTTGTACCTTTGTATGACCAAAAGACTTCCTGAGTCTCTCCGTGGAGCAGGACAGGTACAGCAGCCTGTCACTGAACAAACACCTCTGCATGTCAACAATGGCACGCAGGCAGAAGTTGTGCAAGACTGTGCTACAGTATGACTCAAAGTTTGTTGTGAAACATGCAACGACAGGAAACTTGAAAAAAACCCGCGTGGCATCATTTTAGAGGAGGGATAATGTTGGAAGCGACTCTTTGGTACATGGACCTCCAAGTATGGTCAGACAGTTAGCCACTAGGGGTGTGCGATAATGGAAAATTTCAATCCAATACCAAGTAAATACAGAGTCAGTATCCCAATACCAATACCAATACTTTTTTCTCTTTACTTTTTCAACGACATGTTTACACTTTTTCCTCTCATTCCACTTCATCTCTGGCTCTTTTTTAAAAAATAAACAAAGCGCACACAAATATATTGAGGATCAATAAGCCCAGTGCCAATAACGGAAAAAAAAAAGAAAAGATGACTGCCCCACTCTTCCTCTGATTGGTTGAGTTTACGCAGGAGGAGCGATGGTTATTTAAGAGGAGTATTAAAGAAGCATAGAATGACATGAATATTTGTCCCTGACAGCGGAACTTTGTTTGCACAGAGAGTACAAGAAAAGAGATATTGAAATAGTTATCGATCCTATTAACGTTAGAATTGATCTTCAAAAGACAAGACGTAGTATTGCACTATTGATATCCTCCATCCACTCCTAGTTATCGCTGCAATGCCTACATTGAAACAATTCACTCTGAATTACAAGGTTCTCAACGGCAAAGACACAGTCTCACTGGGAGACACTCTGACAGTAACTATTGGATTTACGTTAAAGAAACAAATCAAATTGAGGAGCCTTTTCGTGAAAGCCACAAGTGATGCAAACGTGCACTGGTCGAGAGGAAGTGGGGACAGGACATGCACCTACTTTGCGAGCTCAAGATGCTTCAAAGTCAAAAGATTTATAATTAGGGAAAACTCTGAAGGTATGCCAAAACAATCAATAAGATTATTAACAGACTACCAGAATGGAAGCGTAAATATGTGTTTGTCTGTGACTTTGAGTCCTGTGAAGACAAGGCAAGGCTGCTATAAAAAGTTTAATACCAGTCATTTCTCTTGCCAGGCACTATTCTACCCAAAGGGACCCACAGCTTTGATTTTAAACTTCAAATACCGAAGGGGTAAGTCAATGGGAATTCATCAGGTGCTGCACTTCACCACCGTGAGATGTTATTTGCAGTGGATTGTTGATTCTGTCTTGCAGCAACATGCCAATGCCTTTCCAGGGGCGCTTTGACCAGATCTATTACCTGATTACAGCAAAGATGAGGAGGAGGAAACTGCCGGGTGCACGATGAAGACTCCTCAGGACGTGCCTTGTTTAAAAGATGAAATGAACTGTAATGATGTAGGGGACTGTATGTGACTTGTACAGGCTGGTCAGAGAAATAAACATCAGTAAGCACATTGCACAATCCTCGCAGAGCATCATGATGCAGAAAAACATCACGTGACCAGGCCGGCCCCAAAAGCTGTCCCATTTCTCACCTTAACGAGTGGGCGATCCTATTGAGCTCGGAATGCTGTTCTCTCTTTATAACAGATTTATGATCTTTGAATCTAATTGATAGTCCACTGAGCTGTAATGGGCTGGTTGTAAACCCTTTTTTTTCTTTTTACAATTGTACTGCTAAACAGCAAAGTTTGGGAAAAACCCGCATTCACACACAGAAAAAAAAACCCCACACAAGCAAACTAATGAGCACAGAATGAACGCCTCACAAGAACTAACATTTGTTTGGACATGTTGGGACTCCACAGCATTTTGACTTCAGAGGTAACTCAACATTTAACAAAAGGTGATGGGAAGACTTGAACAAGGATACAAGAAAATAATTTGAAAGATGGATTTATGAATCCATTCAACAATTCATATATACACTTTGGATTTCTGTAGTGATCATAGTAAAAGTTTGAGGATGGAGTCTTGGGAAATAGTTTATCAAAATTAAAGGGAATGTTGAGGGAAGTTAAAAATGTCAAGTTTGTATATGTATGTATGTATATGAGCACAAAAATGTTATCATAGAGGAGGAAATTAGCATTTTAGGAGCAGGTTAAAAGGAAAGGGCTATAATAATGGATTTTAGTGTTTAATTGATTAGCTTTTATGACTATTTTGAGTTAGATTTTAATGACTTCTATATGGTACAGTCAATTAGTAATGAATAAATTATCTAAGTTATCAAAAAAAAAGAAATTATTGATTATTATAGTCATAGAATAATTATAATGCAATACATTGTCAAATGTCAAATATTGGCTCCAGCAGTCACTGTGTCTGTAATTATTTTGGGGATTTTTTGTTTTGGTTATTTGTTGATTTTAAATGAGAATCCTTCCTCGCTGGTCCCTCCAGATGACATGTGGGGATTTAGGAGGGGACAAACACTGGAAGCCCCCCCAGCTCCTAAATTTCTATGCATGCATGCACTTTGGTTCCTCCCTCTTGCACTTGCCATTTGCTGCTGTATCCAAGCAGAATACGCTGCTGGTTCGAGACCCACACGGTGCGCCATGAAGCTCTGCTGTCTCTGCGTCCTCCTGTCCATCCTCCACTACGGTAAGAAGTAAGAAAGGTGGTGAAAGTTTGGCTGTTCGATCTCTCCAAAGGGGATGAAACACCTGGATTCTAAGTTGAACAGAGAGTAAGATCGTAAAGTTTTTTGTGCCGTGCTCCAACTTTCACCGCGTTAAATCGTGAAACAAGTCTCAGCTTGAGGTGGAATCAGGACACGTAGTGAAACTGTAAAGAGAACAATCTTTGACTAAAGACGGAGTAAAAGTTGTGCAAAGAGGCTATAATCTGTTTATCGCCCACTTAAACAGCAATGGGTCCATTTTTGTTAAGTTTGATTGATAATTTTAATGAAAAACTAATATGTCACGATGCATTCAGGGGACATCTGTAGAAAATGACACTCAACACATTCATAATGAAAATAATTTTAAGGGGAATTATTAATGTCATAATTAAAAAATATACATAGATCGAGTTACCATAATGGATTTAAGGATTTTTTTTTAATTTTTTCTCTTGGTGTGGTATACTTAATTATTAATGAGTTACCAGTGTTAAAAAGATTGATTAAATGACCCGTGTTGAAGGGGTTAATAGGCAGGGCTGTAAATTCCAGTGCAATCCAATACAATAACGCCGCAGTAAATTCAATGTTATGTGAAGATTACGGTGCTTTGTGCTTTTGTTGACATAGGTGTAGGGCTGCTTATTCACCTGGAGTGTTTTGTGGCCTTTATAGTAGTGGTGACGTTGTAGTGGATTGAGCTGAATGGAAAGTTTTGCTCCTCTGTACCTCCTTTGTGTGTCAAAAAAGCATTACAAACGTGGTTTATTTCCACAATGACTGTAACTAGAGACTCCAAAACTGATGGGTGAAATATCAATTTATTAGCAATCCCATATTATTGATGAATATCTGCCTTTCCTAGATATCAGTTTATTCATGGCAAAGCTACTTTTGGCACATACTTTATATTGGATTTTCCTAATCGGCCCTTAATGAATGATCAATCTTCTGTGTATCTTGGATGATCAGTGATTACCACCTCGTTTGCCTTTACTATTGTCTCTGTATCAGTGTCTCCAGGCTTGCCAGAACGTGCACACACACACACACACACACACACACACATACACACATGAGTAGGATATCAACTGTTTCCCGACAGGAGGATTCAAACCCCAGTTACTCGGTGCATAACCTACGATGAACATGTCACTACTGAGGCCGTGTCTAACTCTCACACATGCACACACACGTGTTGGGTATCTCTTTTATATGTTTTTATCCGTTTTTGAAACAATGATATATGATTTGATATAGTCATATCTAGGAATTTTGTGCCGTTTTTTCTACTCAAGTTGCTTTTTGTCACACCCTTATTTATGTGCAACCTTTCACCCTGTTGTTGTAACTTCTCCTCCACAGAGGTGTCCAGCTTCATGATTCAGAACAAGTTGCTCAGTAAATGCCTACAAGCGCATGATGGAGGCCGGGTGTCACTGGGGGAATGCAGCCCATCTTCACCCTCACAGAGATGGAGATGGCTCCCCGAGAGCCACGCTCTCAACAGTTACCACACAGGGCAGTGTCTGACTGCACCGGGAGAGCAGTACGAGGGGGTCGGTCTGGAGCCGTGCTTTGTAAGGCCTGGAAGTGAAGAGGGTGGCAGCCAGGCATGGTCCTGCTCCAAGAAGGGCCACCTCACTTTACTCAGAAAGGGGTTGCACCTCACTGCCATACAGGCATCCACACTGGTCTTCCTTTCAAAGGACCACAAACAGGTAAATAATGGATATGGGAGTATTTTAGTATGATTATAAAAAAGTGGTGGGACTGTATTTCCAAGATAAAGCCTTAGGTCAGCTCAACCTTCTTTTGGCACATTCTCTTTACAAAGCAGGGCAGTAGGTGGCGGACACTCGAGAACCAGACATTGTGCAGTGAAAACAACCATCATCAACAACAAGATCGACATCACTCCCATTTGGGGAAATCATTGCAAGCGGTGGTGCCTCCAAATGACCTTTCAGTACGCAGACAGACTCAATGTAAGAGCCTAGAGTACATCATGGATGCACAACTAAAGTTACTCCAGTTTCTTCATGTCACATAAAAGACACTAATAGAAATGGCTACATTCCGTTAGAAAGTACAATATCAGGAATGTACTTTGCTTATGCTCACATTAATGTAAATGGTGTATGTACTTTTATTTTGCCAAAATCTTTGTAAAGCATCGTGTATATTTCCTACCTCCGAGGGAGTAGTTGGTTTCAGTTTGTGCTGGCGTTATAAACATTCACACTGCCAGGACTCGTAAAATAATAAAAACATACTCAAACACAGGCACGGGCAGATATAAAATACGTTTGTAATTTCCATGTAACTACCAGAGACCCACAATGCAAAGCAAAAACACTAAAACGCCTGACAGTAACAAACAGTTTAAAACACGTGAGGTGATTGACAAAGTTGGAACAGGTGAGTGGGATTAGAGCTAGGAGACTCAGTGGACACCTGGTGGACAGGTGAAGAATGACAGCCCCATGACAGCAATAGGGAGTAAGATTATCATGTTATGGTAAAGAATACTCTGATCTATTATTATATTGATCAAGTCACAGATTGCTCTACCTCATCTGAAAGTCTCAGCTTGGATATCAGAACATCTTTACCCACACCGAACGGAGAGTTACAGCTGCGTTACATTTACAGAAAATGTAGAAAAAATTTTATATAACACTAAAATGAATAGAAATCTCCACAGCCTCTTGGAAAGCAGGGAATTAATTCACCCTTTTCCTTCGGGATATGATTGGCCTTCATTTAAAGCGTGTGTCTTCCTTCGATAATGAGGTGGAACATGTGAAACCACGAGTTTGCCATGGTAAGATGGTTGTGTGAGTCTGCAGTCTGTGTTTTGTATGTGGTAGCAGTTGCAGAGATGTATTCCCCAGTGCCCTGCAGATTCAATTACCATATATGCTTTCCGGCTGGCACAGGCCTGATCTCATTAGTTAAGTGCTCCTCTCACCAAATCAATATTTTCAGCATCTTGGAGAACAGCACAGAATCATGTCACCATGTCTTAAAATCGAACAGATTTTGTTCGCCCCCCCTCGTAGTTCTTCATCTGTAAATTTAAAGAAATCAACCAGGCATATATACATGGTAGATCTTTGGTATTTGTTTATTTTTTCATGTGTGAACATAGCTAAGATGTCTTTCTTTCACTTTCCAGTTCCAGTTGGAGGTAGCGAAGGTACCGAGGCCAACGAAACGGATCATGTAACCGATATTTCACCCTTGCCCCTCAGCACTAAACATCCCTCGGACCCCACCATGATTTACTTCAGTATGGACTACGGTAAGATTTGTGCCCCCTTGTGTGCTCTTTTTTGCTTTTGTCATGTGTGAAATGATTTAATAGAACTGTGATGAGCCTTGTCTAAAAGTAGATACTACCTGCCACTAGGTGGAGATGAATGACAGCAAAACAATTTTTATGATGGGTGTGTCGTCATTGGCCTTTAAAGAACTTTAAGAGGGCTTATTTGCAGGTTCAAAGTCTTGCTGAAAGTTGAAGACAGACTTAGAGAGTTTAGAGCGTCTGTCTGTGTTGCTCTGCATAAGCATGTGTAAATGTGTGTAGGGATGGGCTGGAAGATAACCATGCTGGTGCTAAGTTCTTTGGCTCTGGTTCTGGGGACTGTCATCCTCATCCTCAATGTTTACTCCAATAGGTGAGTGCATAAATACACACACAAAAGCAAATAATATGTGTCACGCCTGGCTCATAGGCTGTGGCAAATAGCAGTATAATGGTTTCAGTTATATTTATATATATAAATCAGTAATATGTGGTGCCGGTGAATGAGTGGAAGCATTAATCAGGTTTTCAAATCAAAACAGATCAAAAGGATCCAGGAAAATAAAGGAAAAGGGGAAAGCAAACAACAACAATTAAACCAGCAATCAAATTTTTTTAAAGGAATCTAAAGGTGACAGTAATGATGATTAATGATGAGCCTCTCATCCACACACACAAGCAGCAAGTTGATAAGTGAACGGCTATGTGGATTTAACCAACCAAGCGTGATTAGTTCATCGATTGGCAACAACTCAGCTGGCGTTACATGAATAAAGTACAATTCAATACAAGTTTGTGCTTGACATCTTCTCAAAGTTCACGTTGAATAAAACAAAAATACAATTTCAAAATATGACTTTCAGGTTTGAACGCTTTTCAAGTGTTGAATCTTTCTCAGCCATTGTCCTCCTTTTCTTGAGTAATCTGAAACTTTTTTTAATTGAGCCGGTGTGAGCGTGTTCTGCTGTCATAAACTCGTGTTGATGGGGGAGGTTTTGGTACAATTGATGGAAAATTTTATAAAAATGCATAAATCAGATTTTCCTTCCTTAGACATAAAAATAGGGCAAGTGTATTCAAAGATGACATGATCTTTAATGCTCAGCGCTAAATACAACTAAAAACAACTATGATAATCTCATTTATTTAAAATAAAACTGTACTTTTGGGTAACATGATTTGTTAGAAGGATGCGATGATGTGAAAAGTTCCACCCTAACCCCTTTCTCCCCTCTTATGCTGTGTCAGGAGGAAGAAGGTGGTGTGTGTGTTGAAGTCATACACACCCAGACAAGAAGTGAGTCTTCCAGGGTCACCGGTGCCCAATGAAAGAGCCCCGCTGACAGAGCACGCCATGCGCCTCCCACTCTCCTCCCCCAACGTACAACGAGGGGAAATCCTGATCGAGTGGAAGGATGGCACTGTTACTCCGCTTTACGAGGCCTGAAGGCTGTACCGTTTGGTCCACGTGTCGTTTCTTTCACGTGCATATGAATAGCGGTCTGTATGTTAGTACTGTGTGGACCGTTCCAATGTGACCTGGAGTCTATTTTGAAGTAACCTGATTAAAACAACAAGAGGTTAATAAGGTTAGCATCACTTTAGATAGTTTTCCTGATAGAAATCGACCTTCCAGGGAGGTGGTAGCTGTCTTAAGATGTCAGAGGAAACTCAAAGCTGTTGTGATGATCCCAGATTCTAGAAACGGTTTGGCCAGATAACAAGATCATTGTGGAGAACTTGAAAATTGTGTTGTTTCAGCCTACAAGGTCATTGTCATGACTGAGGATCCATAACTGAACAGTAAGTCATCTTTGCATGCTGCCATGACACTCCTGATCTCAGATAAACATTATAAGTAAGAAGAAATTACTTTTGTCACAAAAAAATCTTTGAGCTTTGTTATCTTCATATAACGGAATCATTAATCCTGATCTTGAGATAACAAGGCATTAAAGAAATATCTGCACGCACGGCCGTTCTCAGCTTCCGTAGTTTGTTAAATAACTTAAGAAACTTAATCATAGCTAAGGCCTAGACCAGAAGGTTAGACCTGATTTGAAGTGGCTCACTGTGGTGAATTTCTGAACTCTTTTACAACAACAACAACTCGACGCAGATTGGCTCCTCCTCCCGGCCTTCATATGAGGAGTAATGCGGTACACTGGATTGGGGCATTTATCTGTCTTGCATCGCTCTGTCACAACACTGATAACTTACTACTGTCAATCATTGAATGTAACGCTAACACAGGAGGTTAGTGTGACTGAATATAGATAGAATAGGAAGATTGTAGCAAAATTGTTTCCTAGTTTACTAAGGAAATGTTTAGCATAACTCAGTACTGTTCGTTTTGTGGTGCATTTTGTTTTGAAACTGCAATATATGTTGTGTTTTTCCATTTTCTTTTACTAATATTGTTAATTGTGCTTGTCACGTCTGTGTCATATTGCTGTAACCATGCTAGACTATTGAGTTACGATAAATACATTGTCTTTGTAACTGTTCAGTAATAAAAATTCAAATATGGTGGAATTTTCTGTGTTTATTAACACATGACAGCGTTGTAAAGCACATTTCTTTCAGCCATGACCAACATTTCTCATGTTTTCTGCAGCACCTTTGTCACAATTTAGCTTTAGCACCAGGGAGGAAGGCGACGATTTCTGACCAAAATACCACGCACTGCAATTACGTCTGTAGGTTTACAGCAAACACACATAGCGTATGTTTAAGTTGATGACGACCACGACGGTGATAAGGTTTGTAAAAGCTGGCATTGCCCTGGGGCATGGAAACTTTTCAGCAGCAGGAGACTGTTTACAACAGAAAACCAAAGGCTGTTTTACAGTTTTTGGGTTAGGCCTGCATGTTGTCGAGCAGGTTAATTCGATCTTTCCTTCATTTAACAATAATGAGCAGATCTGGTTCTGAACAAACAGAGCCGGGGAGAAGCAACGTGAACGTGTCACAACATATACAGATTTGCCTCACATGTAACATTTCTGCTTTGTTTTAGACTTTGTTGTGCATGTGCAGCATGTGGGGAAGTTTTTACCTTTTTTCTAACATCAAACTTACACACGTCGCCCGGTCTCCCCTCTGGAAGTGTTTATACTAATGACAGGACGCTTGGCTTTAATGAACAGTAAACAGACCCCTGAAATGATACAGTATCCCTCACTCCTCCAAACTGCATCCACATGCCTGAAGGGGGGGAGCAAATTAATTTAGTTTCCACAATAATTATCCAGTCAAACTATAACTTTTGCTATACTTCACTTTGTTTTGCACACTTGCGTTACTTCTACCCATCTTATTTTTCACACAATGTGTACACATTGACGTGCACCGACGTGTCCTCTTGCAGCTGAAACAGGAGAGAGAGAGGAAGAGTGTGGTTGTGTGTGGGTGTGGTGTGTGTGTGTGTACCTGGCAGATCATATATCCTGTTGCTCAGCATCCCTGTAATGAATTCCGTAATTCAGTCTTAAATTCAGATCTGTTGCACTGTCACGCCGTCTCATCTGGGCTTTGTTTGTTTTGATGGAGTAATGAAGCACTGATGAAACAACTCAACAGTCCGAAACAACACGTCACATAGATTTCTAATGTTTTCAGGAAGTATAACCACCACTCACACCGTGCTTCCTCTATTGTATCATTTATCTCACATTAACTTAATGGTTTCCTTTTAATCATGCTACTAATGGCTCCACTTTCATATGATGGCCTTGAAAGGATAGCTCAGAATTTTACACATATGCTCGTGTTTGCTACATCCTCCAAATGTTATGGATCATGAGATTTGACCCATCAATGCTCTTCCGCATTCGGCCACTTCCACTGACAGGCGAATGAATACAGTTCAGTCGAAACAAACTAGTTCTTCCATTTATGCATGTGTGTCCTTCAACATCCTTTAACATAACAAACAAACTTTTGTTTATTTTTGTGTCATGTTATCTGCTATAATGTGTCCACTCGTCTTTTTCCACCATGCACAGATCCATCCATCACACTCGCAAGACTCAACAAATATTACTACGTGTGTCAGACTCCTAATGATCTTTATAAATACACAAAGTACCATGCTTCATATGTAACACCTTGCTTTATGTTTGCCATCTGGAATGCAGCTGTTAATACAATATAACCCTTAATGTGAGATTCACAGTACAAGCTGGATGTAAAATGCACACCAAGCTCGAAAGGGATGAGGTTTGCTTCTGTAATGTCACCACAGAACTGTTCTGGGAAAATGTCACATCACGTTGGAAGGACAATTGTCTTTCAGGAAAAGTACACCACAGGCCCATCCTGCTCATCTTTTACCATTACAGCCAGACCACACCAGATCGTACCCAGCTGTGGCAGATTTTATTGGCTCATCATGACCTTCACTTGACCTTTTGGATAAGTAGCTTGTATATCTCCAGATACTGTACATACCAGTCATACTATAAGGAAATACATACAGAAATATATATGTATAGTATATATCAGGGAATAAGACGCGGATTGCTCATGGAACTCGGCTGAGAGAGAGAAGAAAGAACAGAGGCAACAATAAACAGATGTGCTCCGAGAGCTACAGATATAGAAACATCCTCCATTTCCTTTGCAGTCTTCAATTTAATAGAACATTCCAGACAAAATGACACATCTCCCAGGCATGTCTGTTGTTTTTATTGCATGTGTGTCGCATCACACTCATTGACAGACAGAGAATAAAGGAAATGGATGTGTATTGGAGAAAAACATGAAAGGGAACCTCAACGTTTTTTAAATTGTGGCTGTCAAATCAGTCATGCATATTTCTTGGATCTAAGGAAAACATTTCAAAATACACATGTTGTACCATAAAATTGTCATTTTCTGCCTGCGATTAAGCCTTGTATGGGTCCTTGTCCATGTTTTGTCTGATAAACGTGTTTTGTTAAGCAAGCAGAAGCACCTGATCTGTTATAAGTCTCAAGTAAACATCCGATTCAAGTCCCGAGTCACAAACTGCACAGTCAAAGTGAGGTTGTGTGTGACAAACTTCAAGGGTCAAATTACTCAAGTATCTGAAGGTGCAGGTCAGGAAATTTGATGAATTGATAAATGAATGCAGACATCGAGATAAGGTTGGTTCTATCTATCTATCTATCTATCTATCTATCTATCTATCTATCTATCTATCTATGTGTACATACAATATGTGTGTCAGTGGGTTATGTCATCAGATATGCAGATGTGTGTAGCTCCTATATGGGTCATGCATTTCAAACAAATGTGCACAAAGTGAACGCACAGATCCTTGTGGTTAAAAATTAGAACTGTCATTGAAATACCATTTACCAAACGATGCAAACTGTAAAGACCAAGGGATGACCGTACTCTGTGTATTTACCTATAGTATTTCTTATATACGGTATGTCTAAGCTACTTAAAGTTTTCACAGGATGTCATGTATTCATACATCCATTTTTGCATGATTTAATCAATTGTCAATTAAAGCTGCAGGCAATTTAGGCACTGAGACGACCTGAATACGGGCCTTGTATTGCTCGAAGCCCCGGCACATGCTGCATTACATGGGGAGATTTAAAAGGGAATTTTGTGACCATAAATGGTTATGTAGGGACATTTCTTTATCTAAATAAGACTTTCTGTGCATGTGTACGGTGATTTAGAATGAGTGGGATTTAGAATGAGCCCTGCTGACGCACATTTGATAAATAACGTTCTTATACGCACAAACACTATACATTTTTTGCATGGGAGTAAAGTTAGAGTTTTCAATGCAATGCTGATAAATCAACACTCTGGTTTTCTCTTATTTCCCCATGAATGTGTCCTTCACTGTAACACACTGCGGTGAAGACATATGGACTGCATATGGGGCACACTCTTTCCCTACAGGTGTTCCAAGCTACATAGGAACAAAGAGGACCGGAGATTTCCAGTATGAACCAGACGCTCCAACTCTCTCACTGTGAATTAGTTTGAACTTGCCGAGATGATTCACCGTGTTCCGTGGGGTTACAGTGAGTCGTGTCATGCCCCACTTCCAGAGAAAACTCCCATTAAATTTCATTCAAAGACTAAATGATTCATTAACGTTGGGTGGAGTGTTTTCAAATATTTCTGGCAATTTTCTACAAACAAGAAATACAAACATGTATGAAAAAAAGCCTTAAAGTTTCTACATTACGTCCTGATATTATTATGATAATTCTTTTGTCTAATCTTATTCTGTCCTATTGGTAGGAAAGATGTTATTTGAAGATGTTTTTGTCTTTTCCAAAAGCCCATGTAGTCTGTTTATATCATAATTACGTCTTTATAAGGTTGATAAACTGTCAAAAAAGTCACATATTCTCACTTGATGCTACAGAATTATATACCAAACATGCATTTTGATCCAGTGTCAATAGATCGTTTCTTTGGAAATTTCTTTCACACGGGATTGACCATTCTGTGCATAGTCTGCACCAGTGCAGCCTTTAGGGCCAAGTCAATCTCTTTATCTCAGATAAAGATAACAAAACTGAAAAAATGCTGGATCAAAATCTTTCTGGTAAAAATCCAGTGGAGTCTGATGCAGAATGCTGAGCTATGCATTAATGATCAAAAGCACATGTATGCAGCAGACAGACCCTTGAGCTATCTGACGTATGTGCTACTTGCTGCTGTAAGCAAATGGATCTTTCATGTTCAGAGATGTACCGACAACCGAGATTCACTGCCAGATTTGGTTGCTAAACTGAGTATTTAAATGCAAGAAGCTGGAAAAGTCCGATTTGATCAAGGCATATTTCACAGCACCCTTTAATGGACCATAAGAGGTCCGTGAGGGCAGTTTACATGATAATATAACTGAAAAATATATAAAAGGGTTCAAATCTGCCTCGAGGAGGCCTGGGTTATTATTATCTATTTCATGATGTACAACATCACCTCACTGGGCATGGCTGAGTGTATAAGAACGGATAATCAAGAAATTGTGTCTAGCTTAAGTAAAAAAAAAAAGCAATAAATGCTTAAGAAGTGAGTGAAGAAAAGAAGAGTTTTATTGTGATGAGAATGAAAAAGAAATATTGTTTGAACTTGTCCTGTGTTGCTTGGATCACTTTCAGGTTTATCCATTCAGGCCTCCATGTTTGTGTTTCATGCTGAGTAATCCTCTCCAGTCATGCAAGGTGACTTGCTGCAACCAGTTATTACTGATTTGTCAAAAATAATTTTTTCTGCAGGGATTAAGTCTTATGTCAACAATTAAAGACGTTTGGTAAAATGCAATTCTACTCATCGCCTCTCCTTATGTTGATAATGGGAGGCAATAAGCAAAAATTTATATGAAGGTCAACACTCAGCAGAGTGAAGAGAAGGGGATGTGATTGGATTGATGCACTGAAGTGACCCAGTTGTTTGCAGAAATAAAAGTATACTTTATATGAAATGCTGTACACTGGACAATGATGGAGCAGGGATCTTTTCTAAAAAAAATCATTATTGAGCATAGCTGTGCAGATGAAGTGATTTTTGTAACACACTTTGGTTTTATTTGGACACTTGCGGTGCAGACCCACAAAGCAATATGACAATTGATCTGTTTTGTCCGGCTGAAAATGCTCTGAAAAGAACTAAAAATGAATCGATGAAAAGTTCTGTTCAAAGGGGTAAATAAAAAACTGATAAAATAAGGAAAAACTCATCAAATATTATCAGAAATGGAAAGTTATCCAATGCATCTAGTGAGAAATGATTAGATCTTGGTGCAGATTTGTTCTGATTTAATCAACACTTTTGGTTCTGCTTTCTTACTCGTGAGGCACAAGGACAGAATGAAATCAATGAATTGTACGGATATCAACCAGGATCCCACGCTGACAGAGAGATAGGAAATATAGATATATTCTGGTCTCACAATTGAGAGCCAAATAGGAAACAAAGAGAGAACATCAACCTGTGATTCACATTGACGTAGCTATAAAAGGGGAACTTAAATGTATCAGTACAAAAGCATTTCCCCATCGGACAAACATCTCTGTTCGTACCAAACATACCCAAAGACACAAAAGGCACAGAAACCAACATTGTGCACGTTCATTGTGCGTTCATTCGTGGTCTGATACAAAACTAAAGTCATTTCTTAATGCACTTGGGATATTTTCAAGTATTAAACTGGGAGGCTGACTATGCCTCTGATGACAGTTAACTCAAATGTTAGGAAATGATGAAATGTGACAGGTGATGATCAACGGAGCTGTAATCTTAATTAAAATTCAAAACGTAGCTGCATTAGGATAGAAGCACTGGAGTAAAAAAAACCAAAAACAAAGTGGGAAGGCAAGAGAATAGAGATTGTATGGTTTGGTTTGGCAGTAATTCTTCTCAGCCGGAGCTTCATTTCCATGCGCTGAACATTAGGGATGAATTTAGAACTCAAAAGATTGTTTCTCTAAATTAAAAATGTTAACATTGAAAGTTTCCAGACTGAGAGAATACATAGATTGATTTAGTTGTTTGGAAAACACAAGTAAATCTATCTAAATACATCTATATAAATATGTCAAACTATAAAAAACAAAACAAAAAACACAAAAAAAACTACATGACACTACACATGTATAAAGAATACAATACTGTTCAAACAGGAGTGTTAAAGACGACCATCCAAATTTTCGCCTTTTCCAACAATTCCGTGTTGTGGAAGTTGTGCTCCTCCCCTCTACATCCATTCTCCATCACTCCTCTACAGTATATTACAATTACAATGTGATATGAAGAGGGTGGCCTGTTGTCAAAACCACACAGCATTGGAAGGACGCATCCCAACAGCTGGATACGCCGTTTTGGAAAAGTCAGCTGGAAGTACTGAATGTGTGTGTGCATCAATATTTACAGAATCAGAATTTTCTGTAACACACTCAGATGACCTCCTTAGGGGCACTTTTGGGGGGGTTGTCGTTGGTGGTCACATTGGTGAGTCTGACTCGCTCGTTCTCCTCCTCTCTCATCTTTTGGTCGCGTACCTCACCCTGTATATGGAAGCCGACCATCGTCTGGTAGATCACCACGCCGATGAAGGTGCCGATGAAGGGTGCAAAGACGGGCACCAGGAACCAGCCTCTACGAACACTAGAGAGAGAGAGAAAGGGAGATGAACGTTTGTACTTGTGACGTGCAATGACAATAAAGTTGAATCTAATCTAATCTAAAACACCGATGGCTCCATCTTTATGAGGCTTTATTTGAAAAATGGCAGATGAGACCAAAGAAATTGAATATATCTGGACGCATACAGGTGAAATCTTAATAAAAATGATACTCAACACATCAAGTTACATTTTAAAAATCTGAATTATCCCTAGAAATTGCAAGATTTTCCTTTTATCTGCTTTTATTTTGTAATTTTTCATATATACCAGTGTTTCAGAGGGTAAAGACTAGACTGTACATCCACCCAGAGGAGCCCTTTTAGGGTTCGTGATACTGGTTTAAAGGCAAGGGCACGTAAAAATGAAACTTACGTGAAAACCTCAGTGCCCCAGCCAGCCATAGCAGTGAAAATTCGCGGACCCAGGTCCCTGGCAGGGTTGACAGCATAACCAGAGTTAAAACCCATGGACAGTCCAATGACCAGAACCACAAATCCCACAGTGAAGGCCTCCAGACCCTTGGGAATGGGATTATTGTACGGATCCACGATCGCCAGGATACACACGATCAGTGCAGCGGTGCCAATGATCTACGGAAAGGCATTCACACAATGAACAAAGAGGAACAGATAGACTATGGCTGAAATAGATAAAAACTCCACATCTTGGATTGGTTTATTGCCCAGATTTGGCAAAATATGCAGAAAGAGTACCTGATCGAAGAAACCATTGACAATGGTGAGATGTTTTCCAGGGTAGGTGGCAAAGATCCCGGCTGTGTTGGTTGGTCCCGTCATATTGAAACATCCAGGAAAATCCCACAGGGCGTCTGATGGAAGACACGCGACAAGTATAGCATGAAACTTTTTATCTTATCTCAGACTAGATCTGCTGTTTAAATGAAAAATTCTAGACAAAAACAAGTCTACTTGATCAATCGTATTTAGAAAAGGTACCGTCCCAAACCAACAAACCTTTAACACGCATAGGATGATTCAATACTGAAGAGATTATTTTGGGTTTTGGGGATTATTTTGGGAATCATTCCTCACCATAGTACATGCCAAAAATGATGGCAGCGCCCAGGAAAGCGCCCAATGTCTGGAAGGCGAAGTAAACTGGGAATTTTCTCCAGCGTTCCCGCCCGAGCAGGCACAGAGCAAAGGTCACCGCGGGGTTCAGATGGCCTCCTGCAAGAGCGCACGATGACAGCACGTTAGCACCTTATGCTAATCAAACACTGACAAATACTATGAGTGTACGCTCAACTATTTCATCCAAGCTGTACGTTGACCTGTTAAAGCCATGAATCACTGGAACGACCTGACGTGCACACAAATATTTGGTCATGAAATATTTTGCCTACCTGACACTTGGCCACACACCAGAATGCCTAAGGTGGCAGCGAAGCCAAAAGCAAAGTTGACAGTGAGGAACATCCCGTGGGAGCCGTCGCTCAAAACCAGCTGGGCCACGGCACCGCAGCCGAACATCTGGGGAGAGATGAGAAAGGGAACGGGTTCTCAATGTCTTATTCAGTGTAGAACAGAAGGGAACAGAGGTGGGAGCAAGAACACAAAGACTTCGAGCAGAAAGGTGTAGACACCACACCTACATGCCTTTTGTGTTGTTGTACACGAGCCACGGGTGCAAACATTTGCTGCTGCATCAACCGGTCGATGACAAGCCGAGGCGTGAATGCGCAAAAAGTGATCATTATCAGTGAAACGGGGAGAAAATTCAATAAAATGAACTCCATTGTGCTGGTAAGAGGGACGTTTAGCCAAGAGGATGACATCATTCTTCATACTGTGCGAGTACGGTGTGTTTGCGTGCGAGTTTCTTTGTATCCTCGCGTGCTCTTTGTATGTGCTCGGTGAAAGGAGTCTGTCTTCCAGCCCTCACCCGCCCCCCGAGGAGGATGCTGTTCAGACAGACCACAGGATGAAGATGTGGAGCTTATCCTTAAGAGACCACCACGCTGAGTGGGCCTGGCTGTCCATCAACTCTACTTCATGTTTAAAAGGCGCTCGGCGATCTGAATTTGGAGTTTAGTTCAGAGTCTGTTACGTTACGTTAAGCCGTCGTGGTCTTGAATGAAATGAAAGACTTGTCACCTGGACTCAGGGCTTCATTGAGGTTTTTGTGAATGTCAGAGGCATCTTATTGCACCATTAGCCTGCAAGTGCCAGCTGGCTTAGTAAGATCACGTTCCAGCAGAAAAGACCCGTTGGAAGAGAATTTGTGAGGAATGATGTACTACATCTTGGAAAGAGAGAGAGAAGGAGAGAGAGAGAGGGATCTGTACGATAGACTGGCTTAACCAACATTCAGTTGGCAGATTCAGCTGGTCTACCCCCCACCCCACCCACCATTCCAGCTACTCTCAACCATTATCACAGTGGGGGATGTTGTAAAAACCCACAGCAGCTTGACTACTGAAAGCTGAAATTCCCCTTTCGCCATTACTTTGGAGCTGAAGGCAAATCACTAAACACAAAGTGAGTACGCTCAGACCCTCCCCTATGGCCCCCATCCAGACCAGGGCCAGGGAACTGGTAATTTGAAGTGGAAAACACACATTTTGCGAGTATGACGAGGGTGCCAACGTGAATGAAAGGCTCTTAAAAACAACATTGTGTACGCGGTTTATAGTCCTCCCTTTGTGTAATCTGCAGCACGATACAAAAACAGCTGCAGCTGCATCAAAAAGAACGAAGGAGACAAGAGGAGATAAGGAGAACACAATGGAGCCATGTTACAGGACTTGGCTCACCTGATACTACAGAGCCTGGGTGTGAACGAGCCAGCACTGAGTATTGACACAAGCAGTGATGACACAGAAAGCTATACGGTGATAATCCACAGAGATGACACATAATTACTGCCATAATTAGTGCACTGATGTCTTTTTATGAATTCAGGGTGAACTGGTTTTTAGGAGCACTATGTGGAACCATTGAACAGCGTTACCAAGGGACGCTGACAATATTCCTTCCAAACAATGAAAAACAAAAGTTGGGTGTATCTCAGATGTAATCCATGATCCATACAGTGTGATAATCTGGATCCGGACCGAGGCGTTTTCACGTCACATAACAAATCAGATACCTAACTGCGTATCTGTGTGTATATTATGATGCGTAATTATCCTTTATTTTGCGTATTTCTGCGTACAATTTGAATATCCTCTCATTATGAGATTTGAATGCTGTTTCAGCATAAAAAGTGCCGTTGAATTAAAGATTAGTTTCCAAAATATTCTTAAAACTCTTAATTATTTACTAGAGTTTGAGCCATACAGTAAAAGTTAAAGTATTTCCTGCATTTTTGCGTTCCCCCCCCCCCCCCCCCCCCACGGCGGC
>OMNV01001599.1:12088-27613 GCA_900303265.1 Brotula barbata
CATCCCACGACCCCTCAGACCGTTTCCTCTCCCCACCGTTTCCATTTGAGCCTCCTTATTCATTACCGTCTGTTTGATTGCCCGCTGGTTGTTTGTTGTCCTCTCTGTCGCTCCACCTCTCTCTCTCTCTCCCTCTCTCTCCTGCATCCAGCATCCCTTCTCACACCCTCTCATTAGTAACCCTTTCTCTTTTTAAACATTTATCTCTCTCACTTTCTCATTATTTAAATCACATTTTCGTGTGAATCTTTATGTCTCATAAATATCCAAGGAGGATCCCTGACCCCGTTCTAGTTTCCAGCACGAACCAGCCCCACCAATTTCTTCATTCCGTGCACTTTCTCGCTCTCTACCACCGGTATTGTGATCTCTCTTTCACCATTTCTCTCCACACTCGCTCCCCACCTCTATTTTCATACTGGCCTATTCCACTTCAGAATCAATTTGGGACAGAGGTGCTCTGCCTCTGCCCTTAGTTTTCATTGGTTTCTAGTCCACATTTAAAACGGCACGCAGGCAATCTGCAGATTGGAGTGCAGATTCCCCATCTACACCCCGGATCAGTAAGAGAGCTTTTCTGCTCTCGGTGACACCGCCGAGAAGCTGCGGACGCTGTCCAGCTTTGACAAATGAGCCAACAAATTGACTTCTCCCAGCATTCCAAACAACAAAGGCAAAACAAAACAAATCTCGCTTAACTAAACGCTGGATGAAATGGCGCAATAGAGCGCACAGGCCATTACAAGTGATTCCTCTCTCTCCGCTCCATCTCATTGCTCCCAGCCTCTTTCGCTCTTAATCTCCTCTTTTCTACCCTCCATCCTTTTCTCTCTCTCTCTCTCTTCCTCGTTCTGCTCCCCTTTTCCTGTTTCTGGTGGTTTGTGCCCCAGACGCACATTGACCCACACGCTCTGGACCCGGTAGGGGGCCTTGTTCCTCTGCTTTGCACCGCTGCACATGACTGACGTACTCCTTACAGAAGGAGGAGGTACGGGGGAGGACAGGGAGAGAGTCCAAGGAAGTCGGTAGAACACAGAGAGGCCCTGAGTTCAGGGATAGAGAGAAGAGGGAGATGGAGCTGAATGTGATTCATGATCAATGGTGCTTCTCCAATTACATTCCAATTAAAGTCTCCAGCATGGTTCCACTACGCCACACCGCACAGGAGCTTTTGACAGGCTCGGCCCGGCTATGCTGTCCCAGGAACAACGGCCCAGCTCTCTGTCTTACACACACAAACATCTAACCACAAGTGTTAGTGTAGGTGTGGAGAAAGCCGGTGCCACCTTATCACAAAATAAATGTGAGTTTATTACAGTGAGATTAAGGGCAGTTCAAAGGGCTAATGCCCACTATTACATTGATGCTGGTTTAACACCGCCTTACATTCAACAGTCAATAAAGAGCAGGGGAGATGGAGGGAGGGCAGCAGACCAGAACCACTGGGGATGTAGAGAGAGCAAGAGCAGAGAGAGGAAGGAGGGGAAAAGCAGTGTAAGGGGGACTGAGGCATGGCTAACAGGGATTTGGAGCATAAAGCTTCAAATGATTCCAATTACACTTAGGTTAACAATTAGATTGCTACACAGGGCGAGCTCCAGACTGTCACTATGTAAAACAATCAAATCCGGCCCACGTTTAATATGCATTAAATCTGACACTGAATTTTTCAGCAGTTCACGTGCAGGAGACACACGGAGTTTCACATTAGGTGCAAAACAAGATAAAAGATCTGGAAAAAAATAGGAAACAAATACATATGCAGGGCACAAGTGAGTCATTGTCTAGTCAAGAAGAGGCACAATATGCTGTAGAGGAGGTGGTTGGTAATGTGTGTGAGATTTGGGAATTAAAACCATTTCTGCCAGGCTCACAATTTAACGGCTGATTAATAACCATAACCAAATCAAAACAGATGTGTAAAGCCTATAATCATTCACAACAAAGATGCACGGATGACAGGCAGGAGCCCAGCCTCAATTTGTACTTAGCATCACATTAATTGTCCTCTGCTACATGCTATAATACATTATTAATGTGTGTGAACAACATGAGTCGCCGTTCTGTGGCCTCCAGGGGAGTTTGTCCAACAGTAATGACTGAGAAGTTCAAATTCAGCCAGAGCCTGGTTGGAGAGCGAACGGCAGCCAGTTTCAGCCGGTTGGCTGCGGTTAAGGCTCATATTGATTTGTGAGGAAGTTAGAAGACCTCTGACAACCCTGGTGTAAAACCGGTTCAATCAGTCTCCTCTCTCACTGCCCCTGGGTACCAGTACGTGCTGGGCCCTCAACCACCCACAGCTGAGAGCAAGCCGGGCATGTTCCAGCCTGCTGAATTTCATGCTTTCTCAAAACAGATGTAACACTTTCAGAAAGAACCACAGGTAAGATCTGTGCTGCTAACGCCTGACGTATTTACATGGGCACGATACTTAGATAGTTGGACTGTTCTGTGCTGAATTCACAGGACTTTTGAGGAGTTGGGTGCAGAAAAGACTCATAAGTGGACGGACGGGTCACTAACACGCATGGGTAAATCAACTTACAAACAGGTGTGTGTAGGTGTGTGAGTCGAACCGACCTATTTTATCTTTGTAAATTAAGATACAACACAATATGTTACAATGTCTTACGATACCATGCCATACGATAAACGATACCATACAATACAATACTACAGAATACAATATGATACAATATCATAAAATACAATATACCATAAGATAGCATACAATAGGATGAGACACCATTCGATATGATAAGTGTAGGTGCGGTAATTGCAAAAAATTTATATATCACAAATGCAACTGTATTGATTTTATAATTAAAATTCAATTAGAATTCATTAAAAATAGGAGTAAAAATCAATGTGGGAGTCAAAAAATTAATTACAGTCGTGACTGTCTTACTTGACTCAGCAGTTCTCGCCCTTGGGTCTGCATTTGCTTGCAATGTGTGATTGTGTGTGTTCTCACAGCTGGTATAAGTGCAGCTAAGGGACATCTAGTTCTATTGTTAATTCCAACTTGCTGGCTAATGGAATTGTTGCCACTCTGCATGTTAGCAGTAACATGCAAGGAAACAATGTGCATGTTGGTTTAATGATTCCACTTAACTGTGGTGTGTCTTGTAGGAGGGGCTTCCGGTATAACGCCAGGGGAAAGTGGCTCCTCTGGACAGAGTCCAGCTTGGGCCTGGAAAGGCAGCTGGCGTGCTAGAGCCCTCTACTTCCTGTCTTTGTACAATATATGTTTCTTTATGATAATTTAAAGAATTTCTAATTTTATGGGGGTTTAAAAAATATATATAGTGTTGCATTTTTGTAATTTTTTTACAAATTACATCGGCACCATTGCATTTGACTGGTAATCACAACAAGCTAAGATTTGAGTCCATGTCTCCTCTTTCTACCACGGGGCCAAGTATTACACACAGTTTGCACATTGTTCGGCAACAATCAGCACTTTTATTCGGCTCTCATACAATATTGCTTGGAGTTGTTTTAGTTATTTATAACTTTTTCAGTTTTGTTTCAAAGTGTCTGGTTTTTATTGTTGTTGTTTTTTTTTGCATATATTGAAAACAGGAGCTGTTATGTGAGCAACGGCAGTGCTTTTATTTACAATAAAAAGCGAGTCGTATGTAATCGAATTGCTTTGCAATAAACGTTTATTGAATCCTGAATAGCTTCACATGATATCCCTTCATCACAAAGTTAGCGGTATTACTTCTTCCGTGGTTGCAATTTCTTTATTTTCTTTGTAATATATAACATAATTAAATGTTTCTGGCTGTCAACATGAGTAATATTTCTTTTTGTGATTTACATCTGTTTGCAGCTGCAAAATTGGGGAACATAATCATGACCACAGTAGCTGTAATGAATAGGAGATGCTATCAGGTAAGACTGGATGCTGGAGGATGATCCTGAAAGATAAGTGTAATGCGTCGAATGAGCATTATCAAACTCGACAACCGACACGATCCTGCTGCGTTGTTCCCACAGTACAGTATGTGCAGAAAAATACGCGCTACATATAATAGCCTGATTTGTGAATTAAAAATGGCCTACTTAATATGGTAATTGTGTCCCTTTAAATGAATAATCCATCATTTTGTCAGGAGCGTTGGTTAAATCATCGTCTGCGGAGCCAGTACGAATTATTAAAACAGTCTTAATTCTGCAGCCTCTCGCCTTCTCATGTCCACAGGTGCCTCTTAATTTCTCTATTCTCCTGCTTCGGTTCTCCCTCTCTCCTTAAATTAAATTAAAAGCAATTGCCTTGAACACAAATCGCTTGGTTGGCATGACAAAATAACATTTGTGTTACCAAAGTGTGAGCGCGAAAACAAATTGAGCAAGGAAACAATAAATGGGGACAATAAGCGGCGATTATGAAGCAGAATTAAGCTGGTAATCCTACGAATGTGTCTGACAATTAGAGTGAAAAAAGAGACATTTGACAGGTCGCTGGGTTTTTTACCTGCTGTTTTCGGGGTTATGACAGGTGGCGACAGGCTTTCTGCACACCTCAGTGTCGCTCTCCAGGGGGGTTTGGAATTATTGCTCGACTCGTGTTCCCATTTACTGGCGGTTTGTGCGCAGCCAGTGTTCTGCGGCGAGCGGCAAATCATCCTTTTTCTGACAGAGACAAACAAATACGCCCACATTCGAACACGGGCACCTAAATACAATAACACTGCCCCCTGCAATTTACAACAAAGGACAATAGAGATGCCATACAGAGATGCCAGCCTTTCAATTGACATCTCTCAGTCCTGCAGGGCCATCCCACAATGTCATTTGCATCCCACACACTCACTCCATTCTCTGCGAATAATTACCTGTTTTTCAGAGGTTTCCTAGCTGTGTGTGTATACGCACGTGCAGAATGCGAACAGGTTTAGCGCACTCATACGTCTCTGACTATTCTGCTATATATGTTTACATGTAAGCATGCCAAAAAAAAAGCTAAACTCAGAGGTGTGCAGAGAGCTGTGTGAGCACACTTTAAGCATAACGCTGAAACAAGCAAAAAAACTGGGGGAGAAGACACTGCACACATAATGGGGGCAGATGGACATTTTGAGTCATATGCAATACTGCAATCTGTTCCACTTGCTAGCAGTCTGCACAGCAGTCACTCTCTACAGACCACGTTGCTAAGTATATTATTGCATTGTTGTGACTACATACTAACAATGAGGAGATCTTGGTAAAGGGGGGGAAACTTCAAAAACTACAGCGAACAGGACAGAGTGGAGTGTTTTATTAAAAGAATTGTCTGAGTCTATCGATCTCCTTCGCCCACGCGGTGTGTCTTCACGGAGCTGCGTGTGCATTAAGTGAAGGAACTACTTTGTGGTACTGCTTCTGTTTTGACCCCTACTTTCTTTACACCGTAATCATGTATGTTGATATTTAACCACATGCAGTTTTCAGCCAATGGGTGTTTTTTTTTTTTTTTTTCTCAATCAATGTTGCATTTATACCTTTGATTGCGTCTAGCGTCTGGAAAATTGCATACTGCTTCACATCATGCAAAGAAGGAAGTGGACCAACCGCATGGCGAGCACGCACAATGGCTATTTTACACGCACTTAATACCCAATACTGATTATTTATGAGTACTGAGATCAAGACGTACATGCGGAATGAGCTGTACACAATTTCTGTAATAGGATTTCATTGTTATCCGAGGATAAATGACGTGTTCTGTACCTGAGCTACGGGGAAATGCATACAAAGCTGGCTTATCGGCTACAGGGACACCCCGAACATGATCTATCCCTTGGAGAAATCCCAAACGAGCGTGAAATGTCTCAAATTTACCTTTTATCCCACAAGGATTGACATAGAACCTGACCGCAGACCGCAGGATTATGTTTTCTTGCCCGTCCGAAATTCGACAACAAAGCGAGCAGTTCTGCTGCCAGCTGCCATTATCCCATTATCAATCACAACATGATTCACATCACATGTTTCTGGACACGTCCTCATATTTTACATGCAAAATATCTCCTGAGCCTCACCGACGCCTTGGCGAGTCCTGGTATTGACCAATTGGCACATGAGGTTCCATCAGCGGGCGCCTTTTTTCTTCGTTGCCAAAATAGGGTCATGTGAATGAGGTACAAGAATTTTACATGTCTGAATAAATCGATATGCAATCGGTGCGGTGATTTTAAAGCCTTAATCGCAGTATAATAAACGTTTCAATGTGCAGGTTTAAGTGTTACATCTTGAAAATATCAGTCCAAACTCATGTTCGGTAAGCTTTGTATCTTATAACTTCCTATGAATCAATGAAGGCGTGATTAATTTAAAGTTAACTATGTACAATCGAGATGGTTCACAAGTAGTTTGGATCATAGTGACCTCATTCATGAAGCACATCAGTATTTTTTTCAGTGCCGAGACCACTTTCTTGCTACACTCAATTTTGGTATTTTCCTCTTTACGTAATTGTTTTGTTTGTTTTAATTGGGTTTTACTTTTTGTCCCAGTGACAACAGCTACCTCGACTTCCTTTCTTGCATGAAGATTTCAACATATATACAGACAGCAGAAACAGAACATAGGTCAATAGAGAGTTGTAGTGACTAGAGGCACACTCTATTAAATGGATCACGTAAGTCAATGTACACACAGCAAGCAGACACACACACACACACACAGTGGTTGACCAGATTCTGCTTCTGGTGGGCAGGTTTTCAGGAAATCCGACAGACGAGAGGTGACGCAACACAGATATGTCTTCCCACGTATATGTTCTGTACCGAGCCCGTGTTCATGTATAGGACAGACTGGCCTGTAAGCTGTCAACTTGTGGCAAAGCGCCACGCGAGGCCAACAGCATATTCTGTCGCTTCTCCCCCAGCCACCTTCAACTTCCTGCGGCACGAAATATTTTGAAAGCAAGGCCGAAAGAGGGCAGCGAAATGCAATTACTGGTAAATAGAGACTCCCTGCAACTGCAAATTTATCCAGGGTCCAGAAATTATTCCTCGCAAGCCTGCTCGAGGTGTGTGCATACGCCTGAGTGTACTGTGTGCGACTGTGTGTATCTCACATTGTGGCCGTGCCATTAAAGCTTATCAGACTCCAGTGGAGCTGCCAAGCTGCGGTCTGCTCTCTCCTCTCCCCCCCTCCAGGGTTTCTCTGAGTGGCTGTGACCGTGCTGTGTTGCCCACTCACGCCATCGTGCTGACCCCTGCAGCTCTCGGGCCGTGAAAGCTGAAAGGTAAAAAGCTTTGGCGGCCAGGATCTAGGAGCCTTTAAAGGTAAGTCGGCCTAATTCAATTCTCCCAATTCACAGTTAATACCAGGTGGATGGTATGTTGAAGTTGGGAGCTGTGATAATGGCCCAGGTACAATGTGTGCCATGCTCCTTTTGCCACCTCCTTTAACCCCTCCAATCTTTTCCCCCGCGGCCTCCCAACATTTACAGCTTTCTTCCCAAAGTCGTTTCTCGCCTCGCGAGAAAATTACTTGTAATGACTCGAGACATCTGTGACAGCCTCCTTCATCTCGAGAAGCGCGCGCCACAGACTATATTGTGCTCTGTGACAGTTTATTCAAGCACAGAACAATAGTGAGCGAATGAGGCTCGCACGCCGTGAACAGACTCGACGCTTATCAATGGATTTGCTGTTCCGCATTGAGTCGGAAAGCATAACTGAGTTTTCCTCTGTGAGGAATATTAATGAATCGTCAGTCGCTGCGTTTGGTGATTGATGAAGCCGCTGCCTCTGCTTTTGCCAACATCCGTTTAAACGTGTGCAGCGGACGACGCGGGAGAATACAGGACACACCGTTTTTCTTTTTATTTGGACTCCATTGAAAAACAGCATTAACATCATTACGTACGCACACACCCCTTAATACGTTTCGCCACTTTTCTCTTTAGTTCCCTTTCCCACTCTCCTCGGCACTCCAACTCAATTCCGCTAAGAGCAACAAACAAACCAGATTTTTCTCAGTGGCAATTTTAGAACACTTTGTGAGGAGCCCGGTTCACCTGAATCCAAATCTGTTCCATATTCTCACTTTATCTCTTCCATATTACACTTGCCATGTCTACTCAGGAAGTGTTAAGTCATACATTATAGAATTGACACCAAAATAAACATCTACGTATTGCAGGGATGAGTTTACTTTGATTTCCATACATAACACCATTATGCAGGAAGATGTTTAACACTTTTTTGACTTAGCTGTCAGAGCGGTGTCTGCGGCACACTTACTCATTCTGCTGGTGATAATAAAAGAAAATTTCAAAAAGAAATCAAGTTAGTGTGCTTTTTGTCAATGGGTGAAAAATAGATTTTTTTAAAGTGAAAACCAATTCTAGCCCTTTATAAAGTCCGCATCGATTTTTCCGGTGACAAATGCAAACGAATAAACAGCTGCACGCAACGTATTATCCAATTTCTTTAAATCGATGTCGTTGTTTTCTCCAAAAGCCTCACATTGATTATCTATTGGTAAATTTTTCAGACAAGTGAACTGAGGGCCATTGTTTGAAATTTCCACCGGCAAATTCCTTTCAATACAAACCGCCTTGGACAGGTGAGCTCCGTTTTTATCATATTGTCTACATTCTGCATTTCTTACACTGGCAAACCTGATGGAAAATCAATAAGTGGGTGGATGCATTCAAGCAATTCAGATAAAATATGGTTCAATCTACTTGTCTTGACTGCATTTACTCCAGCAGGTTTAGAGAATCGATAGATGGATGGAATATTGTCCATCCCTCGTTAGATATGCTGGCGTATCTCTCTTTTTTTTTTACCTGGAGTGTCCCTGTCAGATGCCGGCTCTTTCCAGGTTTGTTACCACATGCATTTGAAAAGCCCAGAGCCTAATTCCCCTTTCATTAGCAAAACTGGCAACAATGCACTCAGGCCTCATCACTCTCAGACTGCGTGGTCCAAATCACACACAAGCATCAAATATCTGCCAAAGCATGCTGAAGACGTGCTCGTTGCTCTATTTGATTTTTTTTTGTACTTATTTTTTTTACTCATTCATAGATGTTGATGTGCATCCAGTAGCTGGAAAACCCTTTTGGGAAAAATGAGGTTAGAGATTTGTATTTTTCTGAGGCTGCCC
Source organism: Brotula barbata (assembly GCA_900303265.1). NCBI lineage: Eukaryota > Metazoa > Chordata > Actinopteri > Ophidiiformes > Ophidiidae > Brotula > Brotula barbata. The sequence goes on from OMNV01001599.1 coordinate 21,206, forward strand.
AAATAATTGATAAGGCGACACCAAAGAACAGGACTGTCACTGCACGCTGTAACAGCGATTCAGTAATGCTTCCAATGAAATGCCTTTATCACGTCAGTGTTATTTCTTTCAGTCTAGGCTGATAAAGTGCTCTAACCACATGAAATGGGGCTTTTTTTCCCCCTCCAACTTGGCTGGGTGAAAACAGGGAGATTGGAGAGGCTGTAATTTAGAACATCTATCGATCCATCGGCTTCTCTGATTAATTCATCTTTTCTCGTACAGACTTTCTCGGTCATTACTTTGACTGCCAGTAGCGGCTTCGGCTTTCTCTGCCACCCTTGAATAGTTTCAAATTGTGAAAAGGCATTGATGTGGGCTTGTCTGTAACCTTTTCATTTCTCTTTAAATAAATATATAAAAACAAGGGCTGAATTTTCTGATTAAACGAAGAGACAACAGGTTCCAGTTATCTATTGTACCTATGCAGGAATTATTGTACAGCAACACACAATTAGAATGCGAAGATCCTAATTGCGAAAATGAATGCAAATGTATTACAAAGAGGTCGCTAAAATCAATATCCTAAAGAGCTGAATTAATTCTCTGTTATTGCTGGATTGACAATATTATGACAAAGGACCTTTATGCAAAGTACCTTTTGACCAACCAACATGCAGGACCTAATTTTTCACGTCACCTTGACTGTCAGCATCAGACCATGCATGCCGCACGTCACTGATGGGGTCATGCATTTTTCATACGTTTGTACATGTATTTTAATGAGTGAGGCTGATGATGTGTGCTACATCGCCGTGGTGGACGGCCTTCAGCACTCCCACTCACTCACCACCTTCCTCATAACCTGTCAGTCAACCACTCCAAGGCCTCCTCGCATCTGTCTCTGCTACTATCCTCCAATATCAATCACACCAAACCGTTGCATATTTTTGCAGGATAATTAAGAGGAGATTGCAACGTGGCGCAGACGATCAATCTGCAAATCACTGGACCGGATTAAATCCAAATTCCGACTCTGCTTTGCAGATGGCAAACTAAACAGCCCAAACTGACAGAGATGCGTTCGGATTGCAAGGCGGATACCCGCCCCCCCTGCTAGGCGGAGGAGCCCATGTCACTGCCTGTGTGTAATTTGGAATTAATGGGATGGTAAAACTTTTAATTCAAAATCCCAGCCTTGGGGACAAACACATTTGCATACAAATGAACACAATTTCCTGTTTGTTCGGTATGCAAATACAAAAGAAAGAACTTTCAGAGGGTCTGCCAGGTTTGAACAAGCACCACGACGCTCGCCCGGGCGCGGGAAGCGCAGGCACCCAACCGAGCACTTCAAACACGGCTCTGTTTGAGATATCAGAGTAGGGCAGGGACGAGCTGAGACCATACTGAACAACCACACGGTCTTCTGGGGCTCCGAGTAACCTTTCTCTCTTCAACTCATTTACACCTGGAAATAACAAGTGAGGTGGCTCTTCCTCCAAACACAAGAGCCAATTAAAGACTACTGATCTGAGGTGGAAGAGGACAGAAAGATGCTCGTCCCAAGGGCAGGATGAGAGAGGAATACTCACAGCGGAGAAAAAAAGGACAATTTCGCAGTGTAATTAACAAATTACACCTCTTTTGGCCTTTCCTTGGGAAACACTATGAGATGGTCTGAAGAAATTTTTGTGTTAATTGTGTTTTTCCCCCGTACAATGGTGTGAGATTCGACGAGTAATGCAAAGAATTCCAAGCATCTCTCCCGTGTGCTTTTTCAATAAAGGTTGCGGGAATGCTTTGAATGCCAATGACACTCAGCATATGACGGTACGATCTGATGGCAGCGCATAATTCATCACTGTAAACATTATAAAGACAGAAAGTGGGTGGGGGGGGAGGGTTGTTTCCATTAACATAAATGGCTGGCAAGCTAGATGAGAGACAAACGGGCGGCTTGTTGAATTTGCCAATCACGGCGATCTGCTTGCCAGCTTGGACATTTTTCAGACAAACTGCTGTCGCTGGGGCATTCTGTTTGGGATGCGGGCAGGCGAGGCAAAACTTACTAACAGTTGCAAATCTGAGTGACAGGCAGGATTGCTATTTTTCCCAATAATACGTCGTCAGACTGGCACTAAATAGAAGGATTTATAATTAAGTCTCGGGTCGTAAGTGAAATGACCCCAGACATCAGGCAATGTTGAAAAAAGCAGCCTTCTTCCCGATGACTTCTCATTAGTAGGCTCTGCGGCAGCTCCCCATGTACGATCCCCCCTTGGAACGCTGAAGGTGACACAGCAGTTATAGTGGACTTTGATGGGGCACTGGGGAGCTGTACTTCATATCACAGGACTGCTTCCTCTGCAGAGTAGAAGCTTTCAACAATCAGCGGCTGCAGCCATTTGGGAGGAAGGAGAGAAAATCTTCCCTCTCCGGCACAGTGTTTATTCATTTGGCCGAGTCCTGTTGTCTGCTCCAGATCCTTCCCGCCTGCCGCACGTGTAATTGCATCACGGAATCGTTAAGTAACGTAACGCATTTGGAGGCTCTTTCAGGAGCTCCCTCTACCTTTGGTTTCTTCCTACACTTCATCAGCCGGCAGAGGAAGGTTGGTGTTTGCTGCCCCCAATACGGAGAGGGGAGGAACGTCATCAACGTGCCATCGACTCCTTTCAAATGAAAAGCAAACCGGTCTGCAGACACATGGATGTGCTTAATTGATCAGATGAGATCTGTGTACCTCTTCTTGACTCCCACTAAACAATCCTCTGGGATGGATACCTGCGCCTACGCTGCTGGCCTCCAGTTACCACCGGCCTGATCACATTGCGTATTCACCCGCCGACTACGGGGCTGATTAAATCTGTATTTAATTGGATCAGATTTAGTCGTGATGGAGCGCTCCCCCCGGCGTTTAACCCGCGGTCCTCTGTCAAGTGAGAAGGGAGAAAAAACACTGTAGGGGAATTAGGAGCGGGAAATGAATACCAATGATAGGCTCTGCTAATAGCCAGCACAGGACAAGTGGACCACCCCTGCAGGGCTTTATGGAGACGCATCAGAGCCACCGGCTTACTGTCTCTGCGTGATCGTGTGGAAGCAACACCCCCCTTCCTTGATTAGTTAGACGCTGGGCCATCAAGGTTCTGCAAAGAGGGTTTCTGGTTAATTAGCTGTCATTTATTTTTCTACTTTTGTAAACACGACCACGCCGTCGATGTCTTACCAGTACTCAGAAAGTCTCCTTCAATCAAATCTTTATCTAAAAGAGAATTTGCATGATTACACGTACAGTATTTAGAAAAGGGACAAAAGTCTGCCAGAAGTAAATGAGCAATTAAAGCAACTTTCTAAAACGCTTTCTGAAGTGTAATTTTAGGATTATTTCTCGTTGGAGAATGTTTCGCCGAGTTGAGCTATCTGTGTCTGGGTGTGTGAAAATGTAAAGTATCTGCAATGGGATTCATCGTGTATCTGGGCAGAGATCGCTGGGATTATGGCAGAAAACCAAAAGATCCGCCGACGTGTTGGTGCGAGCGGCGAGGTGTCTTACAGGAGATTGAAAGCTACACCAGGCAGACACTGCTCAGAGGTTGTAGCTGGATTCAGAGTTACAGACCAATTACAGTAAGAGAGCTTATACTTAAGGACGGTATCTCCTACGGCGAGTGTGTATTCAGCTGGTACTCCTTCCACAAAATCTCTGATCCATCATACGGACTGCTCAGTGAAAAACATTTTGGATCATTTTTAACTCCTCCCTCCCCAGGGTTTTTGGCAGTGTGCGCTCGTTTTTATCGCAGGGGCCTGAGGGAGAAATTGCGCTGAGAAAGAGAGGCATACACACACACACACACACACACACAGTAAGACCAAACTTACAACAATGGCCATAAAACAACCTGTTTGGAGTAATTACAAGTTTATTGCCTTGATCAAGGGCACCTTGAAAAGTGTAAGTGTGGAAAGAGACGCTGGTTGACCACAGTGAGGAGGAAGCAGGCAAACACACACACACACACACTCAAACACGAGCAATCATTTTAAATTTGCCATGAATGAAATTGTTATGTCGTCTATTTGCATCACAATACACAGAAGTCCCAGGACAAAAGGATTTGGACGTGTCTTTTGTTCCTCGGTTTCACATCTCTCCTGTCCTCCACGGGGCTTCATCAGTCTTCCTGACAGGTTGGGACTCCCAGGCTTTTTGACATCTGCGATTGCTCACACCTTGAGGTCACGTGACTCATTAAACTCACAGGAGAGCCAAGCGATGTTGTCACCAGAATTTATTTTTCTCCTCCAAACGCAAATCCTTTTGAAGTGAAAGCCCGTGGTTTTTTTTAATCCATTTTTTTAAGTTTAATATTAATAACAACTTCTTTGTGCGATCACAGCTAGATTTTTGTTTAATGTAATATTCAGGGAGACCTTTGAAACATCTGCCCGGGGTCAAATGAATGAAAATTAGCCTCCTGGGCTGTTTTTGTTTTCCGTTGATTAATGAGCTCTGTCGTTTGCTTTCAGTCACCTCTGCCTGTCGTTTTTCGGAGGCCGTGCACACAGAGCGGAGGCCAGTGATTAAAGATGTCATTCTTCCCGGTGACCTAAGGAGTCATAAGAAACCTGGGTAGATTACGACGCAGAAGGCCAAACCTATATCGAACTCCTCTGCGTGAACCGCGAGGTTGATTGAAAAACGGACCTTTGCATACACACTGGGAGGGAACGAGGGGAGTGAGTCCTCATCGTTTTCTCTCCCTCTTTTTGCTGCACAACGGGGATGACGGTAGTTTGACAATATAATCCAAACATAAATAACTACAGCAACCTGTGCTGTGTTTTTAGAATGCACTCATAAATTATACACACGATGATAGATGGTTGATGAACTGTCTAATGAACAGGAGGCCGAGGGGGGGCCGGTGGGATTTTTGCTGACAAACAGCAATTTATTTGTTTTATAGATATAAAAAGTGAGACACATGCACACACACAACATGATGCAGGAATGCTAATGTCTTTGGCATTTTTGAAACTGCTGTTATCTTCCTGGCCCTGCACATTAGCTAAAGATATGGTTTCCTTGGCACTAATTTACCTCCATGTAGCAGGCGCTGCAGGTCGGAATCAAAAGTTAATGGAACCCCTAATTTGACCAAAAGTTCTTTCCTGTTAGGCAAATTAAAGCCTGCTAATTACAGATTGCAAGCACTTTTACAAATTGCAAATGCCAAGTGCGAATTTGTTACGTGCATTGGAAAAAAAATCACAGCGGCGCTGACGGCAAACTTTCGCTCGACTCGGTTTTTATGTCGGCGGGAATGCAAACCGGGAAGCTCGCAATTCCAATCTATATTCCCGGAGATCAAATAAAAACAACTTGGGATGCGAATTTGATTATGTACGGTCTCCCTCTGCTTTCCATCGCAGACCCCGATGTTTCTAACGGCAGTCAGGGCTCCCTGGGAATAAACCTCAGAGTATTAGACCAATTTCCACAGGAGGAATCCATCTTCTGCCGTCGTGGCGTGTCACACTTGCTTTTCCCGTCATAAACAATGACCCCGGGCTGTATATGTTATTCTTTTCACTACATCATTTAACTCTACAGAATGTGGTCTCTTGTTGTTCCCCCCCTGCCACCGTGCCACGTGCCTCTGTCATTTGCTATATGAGGAATACCAAATTCATTTCCTGTGCCTCTTCCTCCTCTCTTTGGTTGCTGCCTCTCTGACAGGCCGGTTCTGGGCCCTGTCATTAACTGTCACCTGTGACTTCCACCACAGACAGCCGGTTTCTTCCTTGCATCATGTGGCAAATGAGCAGTGCATCCCTCTCACTCACTCGCTCTCATAATTCCTTTCCTCTAGCGCAAATGCACGCCCGGCTTGCACGCACGCACGCGTACAGACAGTTCTCGCTCGCTCTCGCTCTCGCTCTCTCTCCTAACTCCTTACTGTAGATCCCGCCGCTGACAGGTGTTGGGAGGAATTGCAGAGTCCTGACACAGCGGCAACTCAAAAATCTGCAAACGTGAATTCGGTGCGAGAGTAAAACAAAGACAGAAAGACAGATGGGTGAGATAGATAGATAGATAGCTAGATAGCTAGATAGATAGATAGATAGATAGATTTTTGTTTCATGTCAGACCGTGTACATACTGTACTATAGTAATGTGCCATTGATCGCCTGTTCGGCTGTTGATGTTGTTGTTGTTGTTGTTTTTTCCCGGCGTTTCCAGCGGTGCCTCCGAGCTGCGTGCTCTAACACACTATAGGCATGAGCACGGGAAGAAAGGTTGAGGTCTTTAAAGATATTCCACTTCCTGACACACCATTAATATTCTCCATACCCACTCTTCCTCTCCTGTGTATGAATGCCTTCCCATCCCCCATCCCCCACTTCCACTCCACTCTC